>MU284185.1:42038-109953 GCA_022478815.1 Daldinia bambusicola
TTTTTTTTACCACTTACAACATTTTCTGTAATATTATTCAACATTTTTCCTTTTTTTTTTCGGCAATTTTGGCGTAGTGCGTTTGGTTTTTTTTTTTGTTTTTTTGTTTGCTTTTTTTTTTTTTTTTTTTTTTTTTTTTTTTTTTTTTGGTACAATGCATACAGTACGAATTACCACCAAGTTTTAAGCCATGTATTGTACTTATTCTGGTACTTCCTATGGAATTTCGGTACTTGTCGATACGCCCATTTGATACTCCCGAAAGGCAGCCAATCAAACTACCATACCAGACCATCTAACCCACCCTGGAAAATCAGGGGTCTCTTCGAAGCAAGGGGGGGCGTTGATTACACTACTACATAGTATGTAGAGCAATCGCCTTGCCCAGTGTCGTGATGGCTGAAAGGAATACAAGGTTTGTACATATCACGAGGGCGTAGAGGTTCCTAGTGATTACTCCTTACCTACGGTTTACACGCAGCCAGCTTTCGTATTGGAACATGAAACAAACTTGCAAATGCTTCAATTGCGCGCTCTCTCTCTCTCTGTCCGTCTCTCTGTCTGTCTGTCTCTCTCTTTCTCTCCCTCATCTAGAATGGAGTTACATTAGCTCCAGCAAGGTTCGTCGTTCCTAAACGTTTAATTCCTGGACGGACTGTTAACTTACACTAACTTAAACATTATGGTGGGTGAGTGGCGCGACCTTTTATTGGTTCTGCTGCGCTATGATCATTAGCTCGCCTTCGGCCAGGTTCGCAGGTTATAATACTAGTCGTATATAAGACAGGACTTTTCGCTACCTAATCCAGTGCTCAGACGTCGATGGCGTTTCGTTGATAGAAAAGCCATCAAGCCATCAAGCCATCCAACCAGCCAATCCGTGGGGGAGGCCGTCGATCACACAAACGCCCCGTCGTGAGAGTAAATCATCCGCCTCATGTATGCGAGCAATAGGGAGGGAGCGTGAACTTATATCTTTTACGTATAGCTTCATCTGGTTCTTAGGTTAGAGTCTAGACTGCTGCTAATTTACGCATGTCGGCTTATCTGTGAGAAACTGGGCTAAAATGCTATAATACTAGCACTATGTACCTGATGAGGATGTACGCATACAAATAGCTCCCGTTGATCTGCTACATGCATGTACGTACAATCGTCTGCCTTGTTGACACGAACATTTGCGGGTCTTCCGGTTTGTACCCCCAAAAAAGTACCCCCAAGCATCTCAAGCGTGGGAATCGAGCCGGGACTTGGACACACACCCATCCTGCCAACATTGGGATTATTCCTACGTCCATTGGAATTTCAAAAGGAAATAGGGTGGATATAGAATTCAAGTAATATGGGCACCGTGTCCTCTAACCACCCTATAACCGACTTGTACCTCGATTAGATGCGAATTTCCGTTTACTCGGCGCGGAATTGACAGGTAATGAACACGCCTAGCCAACGCCTAGCCAACGCCTATCATAGGGCGTATTTTAACTCTTCCGAGGATAGCTGTAAGCCAACAGATACAAGTGGCGGGGTTTAATAGGAGCGACCGTCACATTGCCACCAATAGAATTTTATAAAGTTGAGGAAGATTATTTGTTCGAAATGCCAGCGACGATGGGACTTTTCCATCCATCCCATTCGGTCTCGAGGTTTTCGAAACGTACGTTAAATGATGTGGAAGAAGCAATCGCAAAGGGAAATACCAACACAAATATGGATGTGTATGCGCTAAATGTCACGGGTTCTCGGCACTTGGTAAGGGCAGAGGGTAGGATAGAGAGTAGAGGGCAGAGAGTAGAGGGCAGAGGGCAGAGGGCAGAGGGCAGAGGATAGAGGGTGAGAGAACTTCGAATATGGCGCATTTTAAACTGATTCCGGTTTGGTGAAGGAGGTCAATCTGACACTGCCTGAAACAAGTAGGGACGCCAAGCTAGCTGAGCTGAGTCTATTTTCAACTCCAGTCAGTGCCTTACGAAGCTGTGCATTCGGAAGCCTAACTCATCTTGAAATAGTAATGCTCCAAGGAGGGAACGGGGAAAGATAACCGCTGCGGGTTGCCTTTTCTTCTTTGGCCTTGCTACCGTTAGTAAAACTGCCCTATCCCGCCGCCTTTGCCTTATCGACTTTGCTTTTGTATAATCAGAACACGATGTGGCATATCACACGATTGCCCCGCTCAATACCTACCGATGCTCGGCCTACCGACCTTCCTACCTAGCCTCAGGTAGCTTAGAATGGTATCTTCCCGGTATCCAAGGTTATGAGTAGTACTTTGTCCTATCGCACGTGGAAGTAGCAGGTATTACTTGACTACCTTAGCGCGCTGGGGGGGTTTTTGAAAATCATTACAGGGATGATTTCAGGGGTGTAAATGCTTATATTAGAGTGTTGCGCGAAAGATATGATATTTTTCGTTTAAAATGATGCCTGTACGCATGTTGAAAGTAATATGCTGTTACAAAGGTAAAGTCATTTTGATATATATATATTATGTATCTAAAAGCCTGACATTTATGTTTTTACATAAAAATATGCTTGATCTCGGAAACTTATTTTGGAATACGATTCGATTTTCAGACCATTTCGAGATAAGAATCCATTTCGAGATAAGGAGATAAGAAAGATAAGACTTTTGGATAATACACTAGTACGGGAGCTTAGTGGATATATATAGTTAGATTACAGAGTAATCTTATATAATAAAAACACATTACATAAGTTAGCTCAATGGACTGGCCACCCATTGAGCCAATTTTACGTATGCGCACCCTATTCTAGGGAAACCTCTCGAGGTCATGCGTTCGACTCCCACGAAAAGCAATATTCAATATTTTAATTTTTTCTATTTATTAGCCTTATCGCTTCTTATCTAAGTATTATATATTTTTTTTTATTCTTAAATAATTTTTAAATTTTAAAATGATTTCGAAATGATTTCGAATTGAAATGATTACATATAAACATCGTGTTATACATATAAAACCATGTTTAATCGAAATTATGTTCGTATAATATAATATTAAAACTTGAATATCATATTATAAATGAATATATATTTATTTAATAATCACCTCATTCATATATTCACTCTAATACCCTTTTAATAAGCTGATATTATCACTGTAACAGCTTTCAAATACCCCCTTGGGGCGGTAAGGTACCTACTAACCTAGAGACGTAGAAAATGTTCTTCACGTACGAACATCTACCTACCTTAAGCGTTCCGTTGATGATATAACCCTTAGGTTAGGTAGGTAGCTTCTTTATCCCCCAATGTGGGTATAACCTAGCGGCTCTCCGTCTGTCTTAGTTTACAGATTTAGTTTACAGATGGGTAATCCTGTAGATCATTTCGCCCTGATTCTACTACTACGTACTAGAGCTTAGCGGTACGGTTAATCTTCAGCGCAGCGTTGGGAAGGGGGAGGGGGGGGCGTTAGCCTTCAGGCGAGAGATCGCCCGAGCGGGGAAGTGGCATTGTACAAATAGTTAGTTTAAGCCAGCCTTATGAGAAGATGTTGGTGATCAATTAACAAGAAGAGCGGAGCGTGAGGCTGACTCGTCCTATTACGTACGTGTCTATAGTTACGCCGTGCTTATGATGCAGAACTTCTTGTAAGAGCTCAGGTATTCATACATATGTTACATATGTCATAAAAGGGCTTTTGCACCACATTACTCACATTACTCACATTACTCGTGTCATATGCCTACCTCTTCACCGATGCCTTGTGGCATCAGATTCTACCAGAAGTCTTCACCGTAAAAGCCAGTGACTTGGTCATTTTTCTACAAGTATCCAAGTGGGCCACCGAATGATTACTTTTTCACCTTTCTAGTTGATCGATAGAGTCCGGTGCGCAAGAGGTATAAGCACGTATTGTGCGTTCGCGCGGGGCTACTTTTGATACCTTGAGGTCTGAATTAGATATAAGCCCCGATCATTCGGTCGGCATTCGCGCCGTTGACTGCGTACCTGATATAGAATATATGAAGATATGACTGGTTGAAGAAAGATATAAAGAGTGTCGTGCTTCTTGTTCAAGCTCGTTTTATGACATTGGCCGAGATGTTGGAGTGTCACAATATGGGGTCATGCTACCAGTAAATAATTTCGCTATCACGAGGTTTACATGTCTGTCCAGTATTCGTCATACCCACCCGACCTTTCGCGTGGTTAGTAGGTACTAAGGTAGTAGCTTAGTAGAGTCGACTATCCAGGTATTGTAGGTATTGTACTGTTTGCTACCTTTACAGCCAGTTATTCTGCGGATAGCAATTAAAACAACCGTCCGGCCAGGTTCATGGGGTGTTAGGAACTAGTTATTCGAATATAACGATAATAACGATAATAATTGTTTCGAGGGGCTACGGCAGAACCCCTTCATAAAAGAGGTAAGCAACACAAGAGCAAGCGTTTGTCTACATGGCATCGCGCCAAGATACAGATAAAGGGGGGGCGATGCCTATTGAACTCAACCTCATCTGCCATCGGCTGTTGCAGAACACATCAGCAGCTTCAAATTGTCAACAGCTACAGCAGCTACAGCAGCTACAGCTACAGCAACATCAACATCAACTGCATCATATCTCCTTAATATCCTGATGAGCGTATCTCGCGTCGTGAACCACCAGTGAGCCGCCTATCCCAGGTTACTCACGTTACATACCGACCTTAGTGTGCATACGCACTCATGCTAGCTGACGTGTGGTTTTTAACCTTTACCTGTAACTCTAGTACCCTTCAAACTTGAACTACTGTGGCGACCTCTTGCCTACTTCATATATGTAAGTAAGAATAGGTAATAATAAGAATAATAAGAATAAGAAAAGGGATGTCTATGTAGAGCGGACGGGAGCTGGCTGCTGCCTGAGGATTTAGAGGGAAAATCGCAATTAGCAACTGACTTGAATTTATCAGGGTCCCCATCCTGATAATGGAGATCTGGATCTCGTGAAATCCCCGTTGAGAAACATACCTTGGGGAGGATAAGAAAAAAAAAAAAAAAAAAAAAAAAAAACTACCTGATGCCCAGGTCTTTCTATTTTATTTTCGATTTTTTTTTTTAAAAAAAAGCTCTCTCTGTTACGTAGCTCTCTGGGTATTGTATGATGATGTATTGTACATAGTAGACCCCTGTCGGAAAAACCCGCCCAATTTCGTCGGATTGATGAAGGGCACACAACTCCCTCGACTTACGAATAGCTTCTATACTATGCCGCTTACTAGTGACAGTGATTCGTATTCTTATATCTAGGTGAATGGACGCATTGCTTGGTTCGTGTGAAGTTTGCTATATCCTAACTAATCGGCTTTGGCGGTTTTACCTGGTAACATGCGAGTACCTCATATTTGAGGTACAGGTATGTATTCCGTACTAGCAGTCTAGCACAAGGTAAGCTTTCTCATCAATAGGTACCACATGCACCTGGGCAGGCAGGGGCCTTGACTCTTTTTGTGCATCCGTATTCCGTACTCCCATACATGTAGGTACCTTAGTAGTCAACTATAGTATATACATTTTGTGTTTTGGGTACGCATTCAAAATTCGGTAACCAGATGGCCAGACAGCCAGAGAGCCAGACAGACAGCCAGGCAACCTTCTGTCAGCTGTGTTAGGTACGTACCCTACCTATAGATACCTACCTACCTACCTACCGTAACTTAGACTAGGTACATAGGTACTTACCCAGGTGCGTATGTAAAAGTACGTACCTAGCTTAACCTATAAGATGTGAGTTATGCCCTGATATATGTAGGTACCTACGTAAGGTACCCAGTACTTAACTTTATGTAGGTACGTGCGCGACTTGCAGACATTTGGGCCCAATTGAACGTATTTTATATTTTTCGAGAGCAACCAGAAGCGAAACACAGCCAACCCCAAATCAGCATTTCTTGTTCTTCCTCTTTTCTATTTCTATTTCGGTGACCGCCTTATACTACATAACCTACCACTACACATTGCAACTGCCTACTACATACATGGTCAAATCGGCTTAGCAGCTCAGTGGAATTCGAGAGACTCTCTTTTCCCTCCTACATCATCTACATCATCAGTGTTAAAGGTCTGCTTATCAACTTACCCATTTTCGACCTTTTTCTTCCCCTGCTAGGTGTATGATTTTCGCGGCTTTGCGAATCTATCAACCTTGCAATTGTCGACTCTGAAGGCTTGGCCCTCTTCAAAAACCTCCCGTCGACTATCAAGTCAACTCCCCGTAGATCCCGTGGCCTTTGCCCGTTAAAGAATTCTACGCGAGATACGCAATAATCCCATTTGGTAAGTCCCATATTCCTTTTTCAATCACCTACCTCTCTACCTCTCTACCTACTTCTACCCTACCTACGTTGTCCACATCTATCATATCTACATGATACCTTTTCGGTAGTTGGCCTATTACCTATATTAGGACACACCGGCAGTGTTTTTCCCAACTCCCGTTTCCCATATTTGCCTTACGTGTATGCATACCTCTTTATTGCTGGTGCAGTACCTGATACCCAATTTTATTCACCTCCCAATACTACCTATGGTACATATGGGCAACGCACGACATGCGCCTATTTACATCTCGTACCTAGCCTTAAAAGTTTGAGCGAGGTCTGAGAGAGAGACGGTCAATGTGAAGGTGAGGAACCCCTCCCCCCAAGAAGAAAAAAAAAAGCCTGGCTCGGCCGCTTGATACCTTGCTTTCAACGTCGTCGCAATGCGATCAGTTGTCATGTACAATGTGTACAAATGCAGATAACCCTCAGGATGGAATGGTATGGGATGGGATGGGCTTGCTGTCGTTACCGTCAGAGGGTACATCCACCCATCCACCCATCCATCCATCCACCCATCCACCCATCCACCCATCCACCCATCCACGTCCTGCAGGTTTGAAGTATACATGTATGTACTCTACCTAAGGCATGTATCGCATGTACCACATGTACCATATGCACTGATCAATCCGCTGCTGAAGGAGGGCTGGGGCGTCCACTGTCCACCGCCCAGAAGCAGCTGTCCAATGATCGCCCTCGTTACTGCACCGTACCCCACAGTACGGCTCAAGTACCTGCAAGTGTACTGTACTTGGACGCATCTCAGTCGCAGTTAGTCAGTGGGAGATCCCCAAGCGGGTCCACTTTACTAATATTTAAATTCACACTATTGGTGATCGATCATTCACCACTCGCACGCGGCAACCTTGGCCTTGGATGAAGTGCCCCCCAGCAGCACAGGCCCTACTGCCTACTGGTTCCTATGGTTTCCTAGTATTCCTACATGGTAGTTTCTGCTTGTACTCTAACAAACGTTCCTATTCCCTCCCACTGCTCTCTACCTTGCTCTACCTTTCATTCTTTTCCTACTACCACCACCACCACATCTACCACATCTACCACATCCACCACATCCATAACCACATTCTGACCTCTGGTTTACTTCTCTCTACCAGTTTCCCCCAACTTTTCAACTTTTCAGACCTGGGACACGATTGGTATTTTCCTCATCCATTTCGCCATCTTGGTCTTTTGGGATCCATTTACTCATTCCGAAAGAGCCCATGACATTATTATTGCGCTATTGATATCGATATCGGTATATGATCTCTTCATACTAACCTTTCGTCTTCCAAGTCGGATTCTAAGTACTTCGTCTCGGCCCTTGTTCCCGATTCGTCATCGTCGCCCCGGACAATCAACCCATGCGTGGCCGTCCGATTCTATCTGGTACTGGGATCATCACCTTCAATTACTCTCAACCTCTACTTTCGCAGGCGCGAAATCTATATCTAGTTACCCGACACGGCCACGGACGTGCAGACTCGCTTCGATACCAAGATCCCTGTACGGAAATGAGTTGCTTGTAACCGACGACCCTGGTTTCGACAACAACAAATACGCCTAGTTTTCGTGCCATATGAAAACCTACCTCCTACTTCAGTTTTAGGTATCCTCTGAAACATTCTAGTCGACCGCTATTTCGTCGCTAGCAACCGTCCCAACCTGTGTTGGATAGGACCTAGGGAGGCCTTTTCGAGCAAAATTCTTGCTGAATATCTCGTCTAGGCTCGCTTTGGCTCTTTTTTAGACGGATCCGATCCAGACTCTTAACGACCGCGTACAACCTTGACCGAGCTTTAATCATATTCCGCGGCCATGGCCGCCAATATGCCACAAATGGGTGGCGGCGGCGGCGTAAGGCAGCGACCGTCCCACCCACAGCTGTCGCAGCTGGTATATACGCAGATAGTGGCACAGACCATTCAGACTGGTGGCTGGCAAGACCAAGTACAGGTCAATTTGCGCGTTAGTAACGCGATGAATCTGTGCGTGTTTCGTCCTTGCCGCCGTGAAATGCCCGCTGATCAGTATGCTAATATATGATAATCCAGGATCTCCAACTCCTTCCTCGCCATGCCAACTCTGGATTCCCAGCAACTGGTTAACCACGGGCTATCGTATGAGCGAGAGGCCTTTCTAAATTCGCCTGACAAAGTGAGTTCATTCGCGCCTCCTCGGCCCGTATTGCGACCTAAAAAATTGACATTTTATCTAGGGAACCTATGACCAAAAGATAAATAATAAGGTTCAAGACCTCTTCAAGCGGCGACAAGCGCATGAGCAGAGTCTCCAGAACAGCTTAAATGCCCAAGCCGCGGCACAAGCCCATGCACAAGCCCAGGCCCAGGCTCAGTCGCAACAGATGATGATGAATCCAAATATGATGCCTAGAGGTATGGGACAAATGCCGCAGCAGGGCTTCCAGCATCTACAACAGCAGATGCAACCATCACCAATTCCCCAACAACCTCACCAACCGGGAATGGGTATGGGGGCCCAGGGAGGACTCCCTATGAACCCAAATCAGCAGCCGATGCCGATGGGTGTAACGCAGATGCGTCCTCAAATGCCGATGAATGCCGCATTGGCAAGTTTACCTCCTCAAGATAGGACAAAAATTATGCAGTTGGCTCTGGCCAAATTAAATCAGACTTCGGAGCCTCAGCGAAGCGTGTTGCGTTCAATGGTGCAACAAAAGTTCTCCCCGCAACAAATGGCACAGTTACAAGCCGAAAATCAGGATCCCCTGCTCTTCTTTTTGCAGATTCAGATGCTACAGGCATTTAAGGGTCAAGGGGGTGGCAACGGCGGTGGAAACCAAGCTGCATTGCAGATGCAGGCCCAGCAGCGGCAGATGAGCCAGCCTGGACAGCCGATGGTTGGAGTCCCGAATAGCGAATTTGGGCCATTCTCCAACGTCGAGAGTATTATGAATCAACAGAAAGCGGGACTACTCGCCCAAGAAGCTGGGCTGACGGTGGTTCCAGCAAGTAACGGACCTGGTCGAAACGCCACGCCTCAGCCTATGGGCGCGATGCAAGGACCTAACCCCGGAAACCACCCGGGACCCAACCAGCCTGGAATTCCTAACCAGATGCCTCCACAACATTTCAACCACCCGCAGGCTCAGCAGTTGAAGATGGATCAACGGGCGGCCCAGTCGCAGGCGCAGATCCGAGCGCAGGCCCAGGCTAAGCAGATGCAGGGGCAGCCCGGCGGATTAAATGGTGGCGGTGCCATCTCTCAGAGTCCCGGCATGAACACCTTGAATACTCCCGTTCGCCATACTCCCGTCATGGGTCAGCCGGAAGGGCAACGGCAAATGGGTCAACCCAACGGGCCTTACGCTCCAGGGATAGACCCGCGTTTTAGTCAAGCCAACCAGCGCCAGCAAATGCCCATGACCAATCCTCATGTGATAAATGCCATCCTCTCCCAGATGGCTCCTGAACAGAGGAGCGCCTTCATGAATTTGACTCCAGATAAGAAGAATGAGATGATCTTGAAATGGACCACCAATTCGGCCGCCAGAGCTGCAGCGATGGGCCAAGCACCTGGACGTGGCCAACCTCAGCCGGGCCAGTTTGGGCAGGGCAACCCCATGGCCCAATTCGGCCCAGGTAATAATATGGGCCAAGCCTCCAATCCTGCAATGCAGATGAATCAAAATCAAATGATGATTCAACAACAGATGAACCGGATGAGGAACAACAATATGCAACCTCAGAACCAAATACCGATTCCTCACAACGTGAGCGCGTTTATGGAAAACCTCGATGTGCCCACGCGGATATTAGACCAACTAAAGCAAAATCAACCGGTGCCGCCGGAGATCAAGAAGTGGTCTCAGCTGAAGCAGTGGCTAAGCCAGAAGAATGCTAGCCCGCAGGTCATGCAACAGCTCCAGTCGTTCCAGAACGTCCAATTTCAGAGCATGATGAAACAGAGGACCGCGGTTGCAAATAACCAAATGGCTCAGCCGAACATGCCCCAACAAGGACCTCAAATGCCCAATGGGCAAATGCCGATGCAACAACCAGGTGCTAACATGGGTCCCTTTGCGGGCATCACGATTACTCCCGCCGAACTGCAACAGGCCAAGAATCACGATAAGTTCAAGGGCTGGCCTGATGATAAGGTCAGAGCCGCTCTTATGCAGATGAAGATGGGCCAGATGAGAGCCAAGGCAAACGGACAGGCACCTAATGCCCAAATGCAGACGCCTCAAACGACGCAACCGCCTAATAACGCGGTATCTGCTCCGCAACCAGCTCCCAACAACAACCTCCAAGGCCCTCAACAACAACAACAACAGCAGCAGCAGCAGCAACGGCCGCAAAATGCGGGAGCAGATATCAATTCAGCGGGTTCCACGGTACCTGCGAGGAATAGTCGGCAGATTCAGAATAATCGACCTCCGCCCCCAGCAAACTCGGCCGCCCCTCAAAAGAATAATTTAAAGCGTGCGAGTACGGACGACTTAGTCGAGGTACCCAACCCGTCGGGCACACCGGTTCAGCGTCCGGCGTCTCAGCAAGCCCAGGTGACCGGATCCCTACCAACTGGTCATCCCTCGCCAGCTCAGCTTGCTACTCTCCCACCTGAACAAAGGAGCAAGATTGAAGCTATGATGAGGTCTAGACAGACGGCAATGGCCGGAGGCGCTGGTGCGCAGCAGCCGCAAATGTCGGAGGCTATGCAGCATCTGAAAGCTATCGGTCAAGAGGAACATGTAAATGCGGCTAAGGAGCCTTACCATGAAATCCCAATGACTCCCGAGCAGTATCAGGATATGGCCCTGAAGATCCAGTCGATGGTCATGGAAATGGCCAAGGTTAGCAAAATCCTAGGACGATGGTACGCTCTGACGCGAGATGATAACCGCGCGAGGATGTTCTTCAAAATGGTGAGTTGCGCAATGTGTAATGCCTTGTGGAAGTTTGGTTACTGATGTCACTCTAGCGACTCCGTCTAGCCAAGCAATTTGCAGATGGGGAGAAGATGGCGACGCTCAAAAAGGCGTTCTCATTAAGACCCCACGAACTCGATAGCGTGAGAGGGATGCTGGAGGGCATGGCTAGGGACGTGGCCAACCAGTTTCCTCAGGTCATGAAGCGAAACGCTACCCAGCAGCAACACGCCCAAGAATCGGGATCTCAACAACAGGGGGCTGGCGAAAGTACCGCAACGCCGCCGACGGGAGCGCCAACTCCGTTGAACGCTGCTAACCTCGAGAAGCAGAATGCGGCGATGAATAAAATACATCAGAGAGCCCCTAGCAAGAGCGGGCAAACACCGGCTGCGCCAACTAACGCTCACCCCCCATTCCCCTTTGGAGCCCAGTCGCCCAACGGCCAACCGACGTACGCTGGGAAACCTACGGTTACCCAAGCGGACCTCCAACTACCGGCTCGCAAGCGACCTAGAACTAGCGGGCAGGCTGGTTTTGGCTCGGGTGGCGCCAGCGCAAGCTCGTCTCCCCAAGTCCAAAAGGCGTCGTCTCCAGAGTTGGTCAAGCGACAAGCTGAAAATACCACACCTAAGTTAGCATTCCAGTGTCCGGAGCCGAGCTGCGAGGCGCACCGCACCGGTTTCGCTACGGAGGAGGCTCGACGAAACCATTACGAGGAGGAGCACGTGAAGCCGTCACAAAATCCAATGAAATTTGTTAAAGATAACCTCGCTACTGCGCTCGGATTAGATGCGGATGGCCACTCGAAAGCACAACCTATGGGGCTTGATCCCTCGAAGCAGGGTCAAACCCCCGTAAGCCGAGCCGAGGCGACGCCGATGTCCCGCGAACCGTCGATGAAAGGACAAGGTAGCGCGGGAGGCGCCAAGCCGACCGACTTGGTTAAGGCGATAGCCGCGAAGACCGGCACACCGAAGCCCGACTCGGGAACCCAGGGTGGAGAAAGTATTACGGTACCTGCGAAGACGTCTGGCGCGGACGGAACTTGGCCGATGGCGACTATAGATCCGCAAAATCTCCTCCAGCTAGGAGGTATCGAGAGTGGAGGAGGGGGAGCCATCTTCGACATGAGCGTGTATCGGGCGATAACGCCAAACGACACGCCCGAATCGAGCAAGGATAGCGCGAGCTCCGAGCCGAACAGCGACGTGTCGGAAGGCGTAGCGCTTAACGTGCAGCTAGATATGGGCCTTGACGTGTGGAATCCGTTCGGAGGAGGACCGAATGCGGACTTGGACGCTACCGAGCTGGACTTCGGCGGGGTGGACATGGGCTACGCGGATGACAGCACTATGCCACTGGTCTCATGGGACGACGTGAACCCTGAATTTTCGAAGGAATTTGCATTATCATTAGATACGGGTATGTACTCGCTTGATACGACGTGAAGGGAGGGGAATGACAGGTTGGAGTATTTCTTTTATTTAAAAGGAAAAAAATAACCTCAACGAATAACGAGGCATTGGCAAGAAAGGGACAAGTCTATACGAGTACAACCGTAGGCGGGGCCAGATAAGGGCTTGGAATGGGGCGTTGTACGGTTGTGCCGATCCCATTGTTTTTTTTTTTTTTTTTTTTTTCTTTTACAAGTTCTGATGGTTATTTACGGAGTCGGGATCTACGGGAAAGGGATGCAGATGAATGGGAAGGGCGGAAAAAGTTTCGTTTATCGGGACAGCGAATGGAATTAGGGCGAGGATTTTATTCTTAAGCGCGAGGCAGCTACTACTATATAGAGCTGGAGAGCATAACGATACCCAGATAAAAAGATCGGTAAAGAATCCGTAGTTAATTTTATTGCGAAGTGTTCTGAACGACTTTGAATTCATTTTGTTATTGTGAAGTTTGAGTTGAGTACCTGAGTTATGCAAGCTAACTACTCTATAGTAAACTACTCTACAGCAGTTCTGTAGAGTAACCTAGTCATCGTGAGTCGTGGGAATAGTGTCAAGTGGCTCAGATGAGTGCTACGTACCTGATATAGGATGATCCTACGATCCTCAGATCCTGAGTAAGTTGTAAGCGAGGTTGTAAGCGAGGTTGTAAGTGAGTTTGTAAGTGAGTTTTGTAAGTGAGAAGTGGGATGTGGGATGGGCGCGCGGGAGTGACGAATGGTGGGGTAAATGTACCTTGAGAAATGTAGATATGGTACCTGACGGCTAGCAAGGATCCCTTGATGGCTTGGTCTGCTTGGTCCTGCTTGGTCCTGCTTGGTCCTGCTTGGTGTTGCATGGCTAGAGTTGCATCAACCTTAAATTATGCATACCGGTAGGTCCAAGCCGAAAGAGGTAATAAGTCAATAAAATAGTACGCGATATGGTGCATAACGGATACATAAGAGCATGCATAACTCGGCTGAGAGGCACCCTAACCTAGTGTATGTAAGTCATTTTGAGCGAGTGCGACGCGCGGGTCGAGTCGCGGCGCGCGAACTTTACAAAGGACCCTTAATTAAGTACGGTAGGTACCTGTTCATTTACACCCAAGCGACCGAAATTACTACAGGTTAGGTACCTAAGGTTAGATTTAATAATTCGTACTAATTCGGTGACAACTTCGCGTTCGCGTCTATTTCTTTTACTTTTTTACTCTTTAATAAATACCTAATCCAATCCAATCTTCTTGCTAGTATACACATACACACAGGGTCAAACAGTGTTCGCAAGGTTTCTTGCTATTCCAAATTCACAGAGCAGGATACCAATAATTCCCCCACCCACCATCGCATGCTTCAAATAACCCTGTCGAACTCATACAGAAGATGGATACCTCCCCAAGAAAGAGACGCGTCTTGGGTTCTATAGATGTGAATTCCAGAAGCCCCGTTCCAGCTTCGAAACACCCAGAGCTTAAAGAAAAAGCAATGTCCCCCGGCAGAACCACAATAGACGATTCTATCAAGAGGCCTCTCGAGCCAGAGCCAGAAGCGGCAGGCCAGCAGCGCCAAGAACGTACGCTTACACCACCAGCTAAGAAGCCGCGGCTCTCTATTGGAGAAGAAGGGGGAAAAGAAAAGGAAAAGGAAAAAGAAGTTGAAAAAACTGTTGCGGACGAAGAGCGCCGTCCAGAAAGGGTATTGTACCGTCGCGTATCCATGTTGAGCGACTCGGCTAATGTAGTGGTGGATTAGGACTCACCCCGAGTAGAAGAAGAAGAAGAAGAAGAAGAAGAAGAAGAAGAAAAAGAAAAAGAAGCCGAACGCAAGCGGTCCAAATCTCCAGAAGAAGAGTCGCTGCTCCTGGATAACTCCGGCATCGACTCGACTCAAGAGACTGCGGTAACGGAGCCAGACACGGAGCTTACAGGGACAGCCCCGCCAACTCCGCCTGGGCTCTCTCGCAGGCGATCGACTATGACCCGGGAAGAAGCTCGACAGGTAGGTTCCAAACCGTATTATCGTGGGAGGGGGAAAGAGAGAGAGAGAGAGAGAGATCACCTAACTGACAACTTTGCATACAGAAAGCAGAGACGCTACGACTCAGACTAGGTCTCGCTAGTTACAAGGTGCGCACAGGGCAGACGGACGTGTCTCTCGAACAGCTCGAGGCCAAGTCGCTGTTAAGATCTACTACATGTAGACACCAGCAGAAGGAGGAGCCCTCTTTACCTCGGCTGCTACGGACCGCGAGCACCGAAGGAGAGGAAGACGAGAGTGCCAGGGACAAAACACCGTCTTCGGGGCGCAAGGCATTGCCTACGGCGCCATCTCTTGTTAGTCGGGAGGGTAGTAGTTTTGAGAAGGGCAGCAGCAGGTCGGGAATGGAGAGGAGACAGCAGCTCCCTGAAGTACCGATATCGTGGCCGGATTCTCGGAGAGCATCTCGATAAAATGAGTGGTGGAAGTGGTGGATGGAAGTGGTGGATGAAGGGGTTTTATAGGGGATTGTCCTGGTAACGGTAATTCCTAAGATGGTCTAAGATGGTCTAAGATGGGGAGAGAGGGGGGTTGCTAGGGCATGTTGAAGGGATTTGGGGCTAGAAGTATATACCTAATCTCTTGAAAGTAAGAGAGAGATGCGAGGAATAGACGGTGCGTCAGGTGGTGGTGATGAAATAGCCCTAATAAGGGAGCCAGCCATAGTGCTGAAATACCTGTAACTATAGTTCGGTGTATAGCTGAGCTAATGCTAATGTTAGGAAGTACATAAGAGCATTTGTTATCTGGTGTTATGTCATTAGGTACCTACATAGGACTTACATTATGTAGTATACTATTGTACCTTCTTGCTTAGGTACATGTATGTACATGTATCTATAGAGGCTAACGAGGAGATAGGAGATACTAATGCAACTGCAACTGCGACCACGACAAGAAGTTACTTACCTACCTAAGGTGTATAGCTTAGCTAACCTCCTTCCAACTCTTCTCTCCCATCTAGCTGTTTCATATTCCCCCGACTCACTAACGATTAACTCCATCGCTAAGCCCAAGCTTCTTACCATGGCACCGTCTCAAACTTTCCAGCTTCCTCTGCGCGTCAGGGCGTAAACCTAAACCTAAGCCTAAGGCTGAAGCAAACCTATAAATATAAATCCCAAGTCCAGTCTTATACCCAGTTACATTTGCGCACGCCCATCCGCAAATCCCAATCCCAATCCAAATCCAAATCCAAATCCAAGCAGTCTGTCTAAAGCAGTCTCTCTAAAGCAGTCTCTCTAAAGCTGTCTGTCTAAAGCTGTCTAAAGCTGTCTGTCCACCATGTGTTCGACAGTCCGCTTCGTCTACCGCTGCGGGTGCACTCACAACACCACCTGCGAGTGTCCCGACACCGCGTCTACTTTCGCTAGTCTCGCCCTCGCTATTACCATCACTAATGCTAACACCACGGACAACTATCCTACTTCTCGCTACCACCTTATCCGCCAGCATCGCCGCCGCCGCCGCCGCCGCCGCCGCTGCCAGCGACGTCGCGGCCCCAAGAAACAATTCACCATCACCCTGCTGGCCGAGGACTGCGACGACTGCGCGCGGCGGCAGCTCAAGGAAGCCGAAGCGAGAAAGGCCACACGCCAACAACAACAACAACAACAAGGAGCACAACGTCCCGCGGTCTTGCTAACCGGCCTCGGCAATTCTTTCTCGCCCGTCTCCTCCCTCTCGCTGCTGGGAGGGACAGACATAGACTGGGCCTCGGATTCGGGACTGGCGCTATCGCTATCGCTAACACTACTATCAGTACCGGACCTGCTGGCGCCGACGTCCTCGTCGCCGGCGACGCTCGATGGATCGCTTGTTGATGGCGAAGGCGGGGAGGGGGTCGAGGAGGGAGGCGTGCTCAGGGAGCGCGATCCAAATATCCCTGGTTAGGACCCCGCTCGTCCTTCGCGTATTGGATGGACGTTCGACCGGGAATTGCGTGTGGGGTTTGATGATGGAGCTGGATCTGCTCGAGGCGCACATGTAGATGCAGAGGCTCGGTGGCGGCTTGTAAGATACCTAGCTGGCTGGCTGGCTGGCTGGTTGGTTGGTTGAAGCTTGATCTTGAAGGTTCTAATGGAGAGATGTGGATCAAATCAACCCAAATCAACCAACCAACCAAGAAAGAAAAAGAAAAGAAGAAGAAGAAGAAGAAAGGACGAGGGAGACATGGCCGATTGCTTCAATCACCATTTGCTCCCACCCCACGCGACAGATATGAACTGAACGACCTTCTGCTACCGTCACCATCATCATGAGAGAGATCCTTGGAAGAAGCAAGGCTTATCTATACCCCTGAACCAGGCATCGGCTATATCTGGTAATGAGATAATGATACTATACTATTATTATTATTTTATTTTCGGTTCGACTTAGCTCCCTTTCGCTTGCTATAGGAAGAGGGAGAGGGAGAGGAAGAGGGATATTTCACTATGACCTTCTATGCAACACACATGCTAGTTAGCTATATGGCCCCCAAACCTGTTAAGTTAACACAAGCCACAGTTCGACATCACACCAACCGGCCAGATGTGACTTCGTTCTTTTTTTTTTTTTTTTTTTTTCCCCGTCATTATGCTTTTTTTGTCGTCTAAACATGAGAACTCAGCTGTGTGATTTCATTCAACCTCCAAAATCCATCTTCAGCGCTATGCTCGGCTGGCCCTGGGTACTCGAATCCTTCGCCGGGCCGCCGCTCTGCCGACCCGACCGAATAACCTCTTCCATGAAGGCCTTTTGGCCTTCGTTCATCGCCGCCACCACGCCCCTGAATCCGACCTGGTCCGCCGACGCCAGCTCCAGTAGCCTCGTGCTCGTCTCGTGGTACACCTCCGCGCCCTCGCTAGCCGCGCGGGAGAGCAAGGTCGGCACCACGATGGACATGGCGATCTGCGCGTGTCCGCTGCCGAGCGTAGCGACGTACTGCGTCAGAGATTGCGCCACGAGCTTGCGTGAGCCCTCTGGGTCCTCGGGTTCCGTATCGACTACGAAAGCAACCAGTCGAGGGAGGAGATACCGGGCGATGGACTGGTCGGCAGGGGAAGGGGACGGTTGAAGCAATAGAGACCGGATGCAGTTGGCCGCAATCTTAGCCGTCTACAAGATGGCCAGTCAGTAATTGTCATGAGACGACTATATATAGAATAACATCATATAGAATGTTATACAAAATATTATATAAGGTACTTACCATGCGGTCTGTTAAACAATCCACCACTTCGTCAAGGAACTTAGCCACGAGCCGGTCGTTAGCAGCGAGTCGATTACTTCCCCCGGTGAACAGGATCGTAATCGCCAGCAGACAGTTCTTGACGCACTGTAGAGAAGTAGGCGTCTCGCGCTTCTGGGCGTTCAGGTAGATAGACAGGTACCGGCGCAGGCAGCCCTCGACCTGCATATCGGTGGCAGACCTAGCCTCCCCGGAAACGCGGGGATTGGACATGGTCGCCATGAACCTTTTAAATATGGGCAGAGCTTGCGGGACAATGATCTCCTGGCAGGAAGGCGTTGCTAGTATTGTGGCGAAGATATGGATTATGCAAGCGTGCAAATCCGTCTTGATGATGGCTGGGAACACTTCGGCCGCATCCACTATGGCGTTTAGCCCGGTCCGCACAAGGAGGACGGCCTCCTCCGTTAGATGATGGCGCACCGGCTGGTTCGTCTCGGTCAAATTAGGCAACATGCCGGATAGCACTAGAACGATGATCCTGGTGAGCTCGAATAACTGCTCGATGTCTTCGCTCAAGTCCCCGTCGTCTTGCTGCTCCTGTTTCCTCGCCGAAGGGTGAGCAACACAAAGCGCACGTGCGATTTCGACTATCACCCCCTGCACGTCAAGACCCTCCGTCAGCACCAGGCGATCCAACAAATCCATCGTCTCGGAAAAGATCGCTTCCCGGTAGATGGCGTGTCCCGAAACACTCGGATGCAATATCTTCTTAAGAGCTTGCAATATCTCCAGTGTTTGTTCCTGGGTGGCCAAGGAATCGACTTGGTTCGATTTAGTCGCAAGCGCCTCGAAGGCGATACCGAACAAGACGAAGAAGAAAGCGACCGGTTCATCGCGGTAATTGATATCGGCACTCTTAGTTTGCCCATTGGGACCCGACGCATCAGCCTCTTTCCCGTCCAAAGCATCGAAAACGAATTCGCTGTCTTGCTCGATGAGACTTGCGATAGCGTCGACAAGCTTCAGCCAGGAATCCTGGTAGAACTTGAGAAGGGTCTCGCGGTTCAGGGCGGCGTAGATGGTATCGAGGCTACCCGACATAGATGGCGGACCTAGTGTCATTGAGATGTCTGGTTCGAACCTCAACCGGGCGAACTCCCGCAGCGACGCCAACCACAGCGGCGTCAGCGTACCGATATGAGGCTTCAACACATCGAGTAGATATTTTTGTTCCGAGCTGGCCACTTGAAGCTCTGCCCACGCCGAGTAGACCGCCATCTTGACCATTACCTGCGCATTAGAGCTGAGACCCTTGAGGTCACCAATCCCGGCATTTTCCGTCTCCGTCGAGAAATTCTCGAGCGCGGTAACGAGTGTCTTCAAGATACGGCCCATACGGTCGACGTCTGTCACGATACCCGTAGAAATAAAGGCAGCGCAGACATTGACAGCCTCCGCAGCCAATTCCGGAGACGAATCCGCAGCAAAAGCAGGTGTCAGTGCCGAACCGATTTGCGCCTGATACTGCTCGAGAAGCATCGCCTCCTCGAAATCGGGGTCTGGCGTCTTGCCAAACATTCTCAAGACAGCACCGATTATCTTTAATCCCCATATCCTTAGCTCCAATACGCTAGACGTCGAAGCCGAGAAAGCCATGCGGATGACGTCGGCGATCCTGGCCTGGAGTGCAGACTGCGCGGGCGACTCGCCGTTCGTAGCGACGTCTTTCCCAATCATTATGAATATATCATTGAGACAACTCATTGCGAACGTCCTGACCTGCCAGCGCAGAGGCTCCATTTCAGAACTTGAAGGCGCATCTTTCTCTTCCTTAGCGGCACCTGCGAAGCCGGCAACTTCTTCATCCTGTAGATCGATAGTCGTCGTCGGTCTTTGCCCACCGTCGCGCGTCTCCTCGGCAGCTTTGGGTCGGGTCATCTTGAGGACGTTCTGGAAACGGACGAGCCAAGCGGCGGTTTCTGTCAACGATGTCTGACGCAACCAGTTCCGGATGAGGTTGCGGATTCCGTCGTGGTCGGGTGACACATCCAACACAAGCCACAGTTGATCCTCGAAACCTGGGTTGGCGGCCTCTATCACGTCGAGTGAATTCCTCTTCATTAGATTGTAGAGACCGTCTACCGCGACGTCGCGAAGGGTGGGGAATTCGGAGTTGAGGTACTTTTGCAAGGTCTTGACGTAGTCGCTAAACACCATATGTCCAGGAGCATATAAGGAAAGATGCTCTAGACAATCCAAGCTCTCGCGCTGTACGAGAATATCGTCTTCGTTTTGTAGTTGATCGACGAGCGTGAGAATCAACTCGCGCGATTTAGTCGAATCTTGCAAGTCGGGTCCAACGACGTTAATCAGAGAGTCGACGCAGCGCGTAATGGCCGCCGTAGTCGAGAGCTCCGTTTCTAAGCTCATAGAAATAGGAGAAGACACTTCGGAATGGTGAGTTTCGGAGAGATATAATTGAGAGACCATTCCCAGAGATCCGGAGATATAAGGGGAAAACCCCAGGCCGGTCGCGTCGGCGGCGTCAGCTAAAGCCTCGAGGGCCCAATAATGCACAGTCGGATGCGGGTCATTGCATAGCGACATCAGGATACCAGTGATCGTCTTCAGATGGTATCCCGCACCCATGCCGCCTACCTTGGACTGGATGGCACCCAGAGCCATGGCACATCCCGCTCGAGCGCTGGGTTCACGGTTGCTTACAATAGTATCGACTAGATACTTGATCTCATGGTTCGTGAACGCGTTGCCACACGCATTACAAAGGCGGGAAATGGCACCGTAGCCCAGGCTTCGTACGTACTGGTCCGGATCAACTACAAAGCCTCTAGTCATTTCTTGCACGAGCTTTTCCACAGCCATATTGGTAATATTTCCGGGCGGCGACTGAGTCTCCTTGACGGCAACCTTCAGAGTCAGGAACAGAGCGGTAGCAACGTTGACACCAATAGCTGCTTTGCGACCGAGATCGCGCTGTAAAGAACCAGCCGAGGTAAACGTGGCAATCTGCTCGAGGACGCTTTCCTGTACCTTGGCTGGTGTCAAGGGAAAGACGAAGGCGAATAGCTGGATCGCCATGTTCACTACCTCGGTGGCTGGGGGTGCTGGAAGATTCGCAACCGAGTCCAACTCACCCACGTAGAGTGCAGCAGCATCATGTTCTAGCGACGAGCAGATCGGCGACAGGAGAAGCTCGTCGATGGTTCCGTCTGGATCGGGCTCATCCGTCTCCGGCTTATCAGCCGCATCATCCTTCTCTCCGGGGAGTTTTTTAATTTTGAAACCGCGAACTAGGTCGTTGACGCCGTAGCCGGAATTATCTCCTACATCCCAGATGGTTTCAAAAGTTCCTGCGGCGTTAGCGATGGATGCACTTAGAGTATTGGCCGCGTAGTTCTCGGGGTCAGCAAATAGCGATATTGCTAAGGTAAGGAGGTTAGACTGTATAAGCGCCTCGCTACCTCCGGCTGGGCTCTGGTTCACTAGCGTAATATAGCACTGTAAAACCCGTCGCTGGACCATCATGTCGAGGTCGTGCAGTTGTAAAGCAGGCGTTAGCCTTTGCGAAATATCGTCCGTGGTTTTCTTGGAGGGTAGCATCCTAAGGAATACGCTAGTATTTTGAAGCATCGTGGCGATACGCTTCGATACGTCAACGGTTAACAAGCGGCTGTTAAACTGGAGGAACGCGAGGATAGAACCCAACGCGCATTCTTTCACATGAGTGAGGTAGGAAACTTCTAAGATGTTGCGATGAGCAAAGTTATCCTTGGCCAACGGCTTTGGTAGGGCATTCTTCCAGAGAACAAGCAACTGGGACAGATGAATCTTGACGAAGTTGGGACCTAACGACATAAGTCCCCCGAGGAGAATCCACGCAACCTGGACCTGCGTACTCGAAACACGAAGTTCGGACTGGCCGCTGGACTTGAGCAGGTTGGTAGCCATGGAATAGACCCGATTGTTGATATCGAGAGAGCCATGCAACGGGCGAGAAGGACTGGCGCTCAAAGTCGCAGCCAATCCGTGAGCAAATCCAATACACCTCCTCGGAGAGTTTCGCGCCCCTCCAAGCAGAGACAGCTCTCTGCTGAGACTATTCATACAAACAGACAAGCACGGTAGGAGTTGCTGTGGACAGGCGAGAACGAACGTTTTCATGCAGAATGAAGCGGAGACCTGAACGCTATAACTGGGATGCTGGAGTACTTGCAATAGCCCATCCCGGCACGGTTCTGCGAAATTGTTCGCGGCCGATCCGAGAGACTTGATAAGAGAGGTCACCGCGCCAAGAGCCGCTATGAGGGTATGCTTAGTCGGCTCAGGTCGCTCTTTAAGCGTCTGCGGATAGTTCTTAAAGACATCGTTGACGAGCACTTTGGCCGCAGTCGTCTGACCCGATTCCCCAAGTATCTTACGACCTATAACAACTTGGAGAATTGTATCGACAATCCGACGCGAAATGAGAAGCCTATACCTGTTGTTGGCTATGTTCTGATGGCCTAACAAGTCGATGGTTAAACTCTCCAAAATTCTTAAATAGTTCTTCTCGACGAAATTCTCTCCTAACCGCTTTAAAACCCTGCCGTAACAGACACCAATCGCTGCCCTAGCCCTGTTGGTAGTAGACAATCGAACGTACTGAGTCGTAAGGGTTTTGAGAATGTCACTTAACGACAGAACGAGGTCCTGGCTTTTCTTCCCAGGAGCTGGGCTACCTGGCCGCGACGGAATATCCTCGTCTTCTTCCAATCCCATGCCCGGCTGGACGGAGGACCTCTTACTAGCTTTGGACTTGGACTTCTTGCTTTTCTGTATCCCCACCAGCGGGGATTCGGAATGATTCTTCACCATGGCCTCAGCCAAGCAGTCGGCAGCGGCGTGTCTTACATGTGACGAACCAGAGTCGATGGTCTTAAAGAGAGTTGACTTGAGGTTCTCGAAATCACCCGAATTTTCGAAATACGAAGTATATTTAGCCAACGACTTAAGACAACGACAAGCGAATACGACGGTTAGGGAACCTCTATCGCCAGAAGCGGCATTCCGTGCTTGCTTCCAAATATCCCTAGCTATGCTCTCGTCCAAGCTCGATCGCACCATGCCTACAATCTTGGTCAAAGATATGAGCACGGCAGCGCGCAACCCAGCGTGGCTCTGCGACGACTTGAGCAACTTGATGAGGGCGCCGCATGCTAACGGGTGCAAGCCAATAGCGCTGTCACCGGCGGAAGCGTATACGTCGCCTAAGCAACTAATAGCGGCATGCCTCGTTCGAATCTCGCTTTCGGTCTTGGATTTGCCAGATGATATTATCGAGACCAGCTCGTTTATAGTGTCGAAGAGAAGCTTCCTATCTCCATTTCCGAGGAAGTAGGCAAGTATCTTGCCAAGATTGACTCGTATTACTCGGCTAGGGGAGGGCGCGGACAGGTTGATTATCTGGAAGACCTCCTTCTTGAGGTAGAACTGCTGGGCGGTGCAGTCATCGTTCGACAAGCTATGGACATGCTTGCTCAAGGAAGATACGAAGTTGAGGAGAAATAGGTCCTGCTGCTCGGCGGGAAGCGATTGAAGCTTCTGAAGGTCGAGTTCGGGATTGGAGGTGGTGGTCAAGGAAGCTCGCGCAGGCGCTGCGGCTTGAGAGACGCCGTTAGACTCTCGAGGAGGGGAACTTGGCGCTGACATGGGAAATCATGGATTTCGGGTTGAGGCGCGGGAAGGATGGTGATTTTTGAATTGTGATGAATAAAGATTAAGGTATTAAATGTGAAGGTGAATAACTCGGGATATCTTTAAGGCACGTGGAGGGCTACCAGCATGTCCATGTAGTGTATAGTGTACCTAATATACCTACATACCCTACCTAACCTAAGGTATGTACCTAATATATGTACCTAACCCTGCCTGTACCTTTTGAGCGTTCCTGACTTCGGCGTGGCATTTGGCAGTTAGGTAACCTTAGATAGCCAATTAAATGACGTAAATTATCAACCAATCAACAGAAGGTACGGCAATCCCTTAGTGGGATAGTGGGATTATTTTTTGCGCTGCTATCATAGCTTCAATTGCTTAAGTGATAGACCTTGAATATCTATTATTCACGTATGATGTTTACGTTTGCTTTACTTTAGTAGCTGCTTTTTTTTTAAAAATACCCATTGTATTCTACTACTACTAGTCGCACCCAAATTCTTTATTAGTCGAATAATCCCCCGCGACTACGAAAATCGGTCGAAATGTCTACCCGCGTATTCGTGTTCCCGAGTCGAAGTTTTGCGCCGAGGTCGACTGCCTCCTCCGTATGCGCCCAATGCTGTCGATCTTTCGCCTCGAGCGCGGTGCTTAACAGCGGTCACAATCGCTGGTCTAAGATCAGGCACGAGAAGGGCGCTGCCGATGCGAAGAAAAATACCCAGCGAAGCGGTTTCGCCAAGAATTTAACCCTCTTTTCGAGATGTTCGTATCTTGCATGCCTATATTTAAATTTAACATGATGACGTGCCGGTCCCCGAGATCTAGAGGCTAATGATGGAATGCGAGAGTAGTATACGGCGCGGATCCGAGTCTCAATTCGCGGTTAGCCACCGTGATCGCGGCCGCAAAGAAAGGTATCTAACCTGGCAAGAGACGGATCCGAGGGAAAAAATGTGTAAAACGCAAAAAGAACGTATTCTAACGAGGGTCGCGGCGTAGCCGGCATGCCGAAAGCCAGCATAGAAATAGCTATCGCACGAGGCCAGGGTAAATCGTCGACGGGTGTGGGACTCGAGACCATGACGCTCGAAGTCATGATACCACCAGCCGTAGCCATGGTCATCGACATCGAGACGGATAACAAGCAGCGCGTATTGCAAGATCTCAGGCTCTTGGTTAAAAAGCACAGGGGTACCGTAACGCCAACCGCGTTCCTGTTCGACAGGCTCGGTCGCTCCGTACTGAAAGGCAACCCAGATGCCGACGAAGATGCATTTGACGACGTGTTAATGGTCGCGGTCGAAGCCGGCGCCGAGGACGTCGAGACGGACAAGGACGGAAATGTGGTTGTATGGACGCTGCCGCACGAAACACATCAGATAGCACAGGACCTTAGCCGGGAGCTAGGTACCGAGATCCTAAGCAGCGAAATCGTACGGTCACCATCCGGGGACAAAGTCAAGCTGGATGATGAGGAGGCCGCGCAGAATATAGCAGCCTTCTTAACGGCACTACAGGAATATCCAGACGTGCAAGGTGTCTAGTAAGTCTACCTAGTTAACTAGTTAACTAGTTAACGTAACTGTCAAAAGCCCCCCTGGAGGAAATAGCTGATGTTAACCTACGAAATCTACAGTGCAAACGCCGACAAGGGACAGATAACTAGTGGGGTTTGGGACACCATAGAAGATAATCTCGATATGTAGGTACCTAAATCTGTAATATATTTGTACAATACGTGCCTTAGGTAGATACAGCACCTACCTAGGTCGGCACCTACAATATATGTAATAGGTATGCAACGGTCTCCATTCGATTTCCGTCTTTTCGCCAGGGAGCGGAGATGTCGTTCAGTGTTCGAGTCAAGTCGAAAAAAAAAAAAAAAAGTTCCAAACATTTCATAGTCGTGCGATCATGTTCCAATCCCTATTTTATTCCGTCCTTCCCCTAAACGCCGTTGAAGCCAATGCCGTGTATCTCTAGGTACTTATGTTGCCTGTACCAAGGCCCTTGCCGTGAGAGAATATTTCCAACAACCATTACCACCCCCCCCATCACTCCCACCACTACAACTACTGCTCCTGATCCTCGCTCGACGGCTGTGGCGACTGTCGCGCCTCGTTCTCGAGCCTCTTATCCCTAATATACAGCCGGCGCGCGCGCAACCGCTGCAGCTCGGCCTGGATCTCGTCCCGGTCCATGGGCACCTTGTTCGCCTGCTCGGGCTTGGGCCAGAAGTCCGGCACGGCGAAGCGCTCGTCGAGGTTCGTGCCGAAGTAGTACATGATGCCGATCGGGAACATGACGTACATGCCGAACTATATATATTAGGTACCGGTTTGGCTAGGTAAGTATTGTGTGCTATGCGCGCGCATCCCGCAAGAGTCTTAAAGGAATGACGAGACGAGGAGGGGTAGCTAGTTCACCTTGAAAACTTCTAGATTTAAACCACCCATTGTGGGATGCGTAGAAGGTAGGTAAGGTACCTTGAATCAAATTAAGGTGATTTCGAACGCTTGTCAATGATGATTCAATATAATCTAACTTGATCGCATGTAGCGTAGTGTAGGATGTAAGTTTGTAGGCCGTCTTGTATTGTCTAGTATTGTCTGGCGTCGCAACCAAGAAAGCTTCCAATCAACGCTTTCGAGATTCGATAACGACTAAGAGCACCGTCGGTTCTGATTGGTTTGAATTTTGAAATGGATCTTGGGCATTAGCTCCATCGGGATATCCATTTTTCCCTTTTGCTGGATGCACCCATGGAACCCCGAGCAGCCTCACATCTCACATTTGGTACATAATGGTGCATAATACTTTAATGATCGCAGACAATCGCTATACCAAGGTACAAAGCAAGAAGTCCAGGGAAGTCATATGGTCTGGAACGTCCTATCGACTACTCAAAGCTAGCGTCCTGGAGTGTTATGTTATTCAAGCCAGCCTGCAAAATAGGGGCAGCAGAAATAAGGGTCAAGCCGTTAAGCTCGAGTCTACATGTTCCCAGTCAACTACCTAAGGTTAGCTAGCTAGCCACCTAATTCAAAATAGACATCATGATTAAATATATTTTATTTTATTTTATTTTATTTTAAATTTTCTCATCACCGCCGAGGTCGGCCGCAGCTTTTCGTAACCCTCCAAGCCGCCAGCCCTCGTCTACCAACTACCCTTTGCAGCGTAGGCCAGAACCCGTCTTCCGCCCAATCCAAGTCGTCCAGGTTTAAATGACTGCTATTCCGCCAAACCTCCCGAAACCGTAACCCGTCTAAACCCTTGTTGTCTAAGTACGGATCGAGCCATGTCGCGGAGAGCGGCGCAATCAGGTATGTACCGTTCGGCTCCTTGAGATACTCATGGTTCCTCCGATCGGCTGGTGTGTCGCAGGTCGCTATCTGCGCCAGTTCCTCAAGTAATAGCTCGCCCTGCATCCCCGCCACGTCCCTAGTCTTTAAGACCTCGTTCTTGCCGTTTAGAAGCCATATCGGTGGCATATAAGTCTTCCACCATATAGCCCGTGTCGCATCGGGCTGTTTGCTCAGGAATTCCTGAGCTGGTACGATGCCGGCTTGATG
This sequence comes from Daldinia bambusicola, assembly GCA_022478815.1. Classification (NCBI taxonomy): domain Eukaryota; kingdom Fungi; phylum Ascomycota; class Sordariomycetes; order Xylariales; family Hypoxylaceae; genus Daldinia; species Daldinia bambusicola. Next base: position 69,225 of record MU284185.1, read on the forward strand.
GTATACTCCCATTAGAAGGCCAAGGGCCGCATTGAAGCAAATCCAGGCGGCAAGCCAGATCTTCCGATACGTGGACTTCTTCGGCGGGAGCTGTATAGACGAGAGCAAAAGGGGTACCGCCGGGAGCAAGAATCGAGCTTCCTGGTGTTGGAATACGGATAGGACGAACACCCCGGACATCGCCGAGGCCAGCCTAAGTGACAGCTGCGGCTTCGTGAACAAGAGAGCCACGGCAGGCCCAATAAGCAACGGAAGATTGACCAAAAGATGCTGGTACCAAGGATGTAATCCATGCTGCGCTAAATTCGAGGGCGACAAATTGTATTGTAGGTTGTTCAGCGGCGTAATTACAGGATTACGATAGAAATCCGACCAGGAAATGGCGTGCGGAGTATAGAAAGCTGTATCGAGAGAAATGGCAATTAAAACTGTAAAGAGCCCCGACGCTGCCATAACGACGAGGGATAAAGGTCTTGACGAATTAGCAACCAACCCGACTGGTAGTTTAAACCCGCAGAATGCACAAGGGAGACGAGAAGCGACTTACCTGTGTATGAAATGGGGTATCAATCGAAGTCCGGGAATAAGCAAAAATGCAGGAAAAGTAATTCTATTAAAAACGCCAAAGACGGCTAGAATTCCAAGCACGGTGGACGCCACCAGGGCGGATCTTTGAGCGCGCTTCGGAGGGTCAGCTCACATGTCCATATGCGAAAAGAATCCCGGAATGAGATGAGCGCAACTTACCGAAGCCTCGAGAATACGTTCAACGAGCACAAGGCACCACAGAACGACAATGGTCTCGATCGAGTTAGAGAAAGTATGGGTTTGGAATGTCCAGGTTACGTAGGAGGACGCCACGAGCAGCAGGGCGGTTTTGCGATGTTGCGCAGACTGGACCAGCTCATGAATAGCCCCGTCCTCCAACACAAAGCTTATGATAAACATTACTACCCGCAACGTCCAGAATACCGCGATCGGTGGTATCTCGCCATCCTCCCCGTAACCTGCCCATAGCCAATTTAACAGAAGCATGGGCAGTCCGTAGACCGGCCATAGCGGAAAGACGCTACGTATCGGGTGATCGCTCGTAAATTCCCAGGTGAGTCGGACGGGGTAGCTAAAGATTTGACCTAGATCGCACACCCATCTATTAGTCTACGGTTGCGAACGGAACAGGAGAGAACGGAACGGAACAGTATGAAATCCCAAGTTCAGGCGGGATAAATATATCCTTGAGCTTACCTGCTATGACTTCGGGACCTTGGAAATTTTCATCTGGGTGTAAATAGCTTGGCTTGAGCGCGAACCATAGTCGGACAAGAACCAGAAACAAATGGGTACGCCTCCACATGATTCTACCCCGACGGAGCGCATTTACGTTTGCTACGAAGGATGTAATATCTCGAACGAGATAAATTAAATCGTAATCGTTTGAAATATTGCGGTAGCAATCGCGTCGCGCCAACCCGTCATATATACAATCTTTGTCGCTGTCGCGCGTTTGCGTTTGCGTCTGCGTCTGCGTCTGCGTTATCGTAGCGACTAAGGTACCTGGGCACGGTTACAATTTTTCTTTTTTCTTTTTCCTTTTTCTTATGAATTCTAGGTTCGCCCAGGATTTGACATCGCGACAGGGAGTAGACTGAGGTATTATTATGTAAAACAACAGACAATGCCTATTGTCTCAAAAGGTAAAAGGAGTGTGAGCTAAATTTATCCGCTTATTGTAAATAAAGAAGAAATATTCTAGAGAGGGGAAGAAAAATATTCAAGAGAGAGAGAAAGAAAATTAAGGCAAAGACCGAATATGGCAACAATAAATTACAAGCTCAAGCTCTGGAGATAGTGATAGTGACATGTGGTAAGGATGGAGAGGTAAGATGACACGGGTCACGAAATAAGATCACAGCATCGAATGCTGACATGGCCCCCCGGGGCTGACAGGTTAGGTATCATTTCCCGGCATTTTGGGTCATTTTAGGAAATCCGCATGCATCCTCGTTTCGATCGTTAACTCTGATACGGCGGTGATAAGTGGTGATAAGTAGCGATACATCCCGTTACTTACCGTTTGCAGCTAGGCCCGTACCATATGGAAATAGTCTAGAATGCCGTGCATGGATCGATTGCGAAAGAGGAACCGTAAAAGCTTAAAGGCTATTAACTGGGTCAATTTCTTTGTACTTCTACCATCCTTGCTCAAAGAAGCCAAGCAGTACATAATATAAAATATCTAATTTAACCAAAGAACAATGCATTATGCACATTTGATGATCGTGAGGGACCTATGCAGAGGTTGTGTATTATATTGTACAATACAAGTACCTAATATGCGACGTCCACCGAGCTTAACGCCGAACCCTTTCTAATACCTAGTATAACGCTATCATGCACAACCGAGCCAATGCAAAAGACCGCCAAATGCCACATTAATAGCGAGATGCTGTCCCAAACTCCACGCCATGCTGTACAGATACTTGGGTGAGAACACCGTCCATATGAACAAATGCGTCCGCAAAGTCGTGCAAGCTACCATTACAAACCCAAGAGCTACGGTTGTAAATACCGTCAAAATGGCGACGTGTTGCTGAAAAATACGATCGTGGCCCGGCTTCACCACCGATCCTCCAGTCTGAAGGAGTAGCAAGTTTGACGCTGACGTCCACCAGACCGGGGCGGCCCAGTTGCTGAGAAACGTCAAGACTCCTACCGCAAAGATATTAAACTCGCTGACGCCATTGTACGCGTTTGACAGGTCCACGCCGGAGATTGCATTGGAACCCCCCATCGCAAAGAAGGAAGAAAATTGAAGCAGCAGCGATGATATCGTAATATCTACGGCTTCTAGATGGAGCTTGCTTAAATATAGATAAATGGCTTCGAACAATAAGAAGAGGGGCGCGTTAGTTACTCGAGACTGCGTCAACGCAAACAGCGTATATAGATGATGCAGGGCTCGCATTGCTACGTGTAAGAAGTTAGCCAGCCAACCTTGTCCCTCGATTGAATCTAGGATACAGGGAAACTCACCATCCTCTTTAGACTGTTTAGTACCCCGCAAGAATAAGCCATAGAAGGGATGTACTGAAGTAAGCCCAAGGCCTAGGAAAACCGCCCGAGCTCGGTTCACGAGACTTGGCCCTTCGAACAAGTCTACAAGCGTCTTCGCAGACCCGACAATGAGCTCAGGGGCATCTTCGTTAGTAAAAGCGAGCTTGAAAGACATTGCTGACATCGCTAGGCCCACGACTATAGAGCCCCTAATGGCAATTGGAATGCCCCGAAGACTTTGAAATAATTCAAAAGAGACCATCACATATGTTGCGAGAGCAAGAGACCAAAGTAGCTGTGGATTTGGCGCCACGAAAGTGGTCACGATGTCAGGCTCACCGGCAAACTTTTGACCAGTCTGATTCCACCCCCTGGTGAATCTCATCGCACCGAGCGCGAGCAAACCCATGATGAAAGGCTTGTAAGTCGTTTTTGGAGTTCTACTTCTAGGTTAGTGGGATATGCTCAATGATGGATGAATGACGGGTATCAAATTGCGAATCGATGCAACTTACGATCTAATCGCGAGATAGAATAACCACGCCGATGTAGACCAGTACCAAAAGTGCTGCTCTTCCTCAACGTAGCTGCTCGCAAACATCATTATGCCATACATCACCGTGATGAGCATAAGTGGTGCTAACTTAGAAGCCGCTGTGGGAGATGAAGCTATTAGGGCGTATACCGCCGCAACGGAAGCCACTAAAGCTGCTACTTCGCCGTAGATGAGCATTGACATGTCATAATTGCTCGCCATGCCGCTCATCAAAGTCTGCGCCCTCGATAACCACTCTGACACGTTCGTTATGTGGTCCTCATCCGGATTTGTTTCGTGTAAGGCCTTCTCGGTCACTTGGCTAATTTGCTGCCACTCGCAGGCCAATTCTTCGGCTCCCGAGCCAGGTCGAATGCAATCAAGGTTGGGCATCTTACCAACCGACGAGGAACCGCTAAAGCTTGCAGTAACAATATCGAGAATCTGCTTCGCGTTACGCACCAGAATCTGGAGCTTGTCCCGTTCTTCAAACTACGTAGTTAGCACGTCGCCTACCAATTACGAAGAGGACTGCTCACTCTCTGTCCAGAAAGGTAAGAAGTCTACCATGAACGAGCCTAGATTATTTTTAGGTATCGGGAAGCCAAGCAATGCGGCAAGAGTAGGCGCGAGATCGGACTGCTCTACGGCATTGTAATACTGAAAATCTTCGACGAAGTCTGCTGGCACTTTGACGGGCTTTGAGATGGACTTGAGCTTAGGTGATACAAACACGAGAGCAGGGGAGGTTTCTCCGGGAGAAGAAGCGCCATGATTACCAGCATCGTTCATACCGTGGTCGCCGCAGAAGACAAGAAGAGTCGAACGGAGATGCGGCTGCGTCTCCATGGCCTCGTATATTAGCCGAACAATCCCATCCATCTCTTGCTGTTTCGGAATCATATTTGGGCCCCGAGGACCGGTCTTGTGGCCAATATGGTCGAGGCCGAGATAATGGAGAACCATCGTATTCCAATCATCGTTGCTCAATTCGTCGGGAATGTGCCTGGTTACGTTATTGTCGACTTCTGTAAAGTCGGAAACGAAGAAGCTAGAAGTACCATCTGCTCGGTCAAACACGCCGGGAAACAATTTCAACCACGTATCATCTCCATACATGACCAATTTCCCGGATTTCTTCGCCTTCATCTGAGCGAGCCATGTGTCCTGGACAGCTAGCGTCGAAGACGTATCGGCTTCATCGAAACTCAAAATAGCGTCGAGGAAGGAGGGCGTAGATCCGGTAGTAATTGCTTTTATACGAGGCATTGTGATAGTCGGCGACGTAGCATGAGCCGTGTAAGGGATGGCAACGCCATCTTTAATAAGCCTAGATGCTTGCGTTAGTGACTCGAGCACCCCGGGTTCTAGCCTCAGCTCACTACTAACCCTTGCGTAAACTCGAAGCCGGAGCCATTAGAATATACGAAGTCGCTGCGCTGGTCAGTTAGACAAGCGTACAGTGATGAGCAATGGTTGCGCCGTGTAAAAAACGAACCTGCGCAAAGCATCGACAACCATAAATATTAGACGATCGAACGGCGCTTCTGGCGGCGGGCCATACTCAAGGGATTGGTACTCGGCCAAGCCAGGTAAGAAGGGCTTATAAGGAAAGAAACCGACGGCGAAGAGGAGGATTGCAACGGGTATTAGAAGGTTGGCTGCGACAAGAAACAAGGTCGAGACATTGGAGACATTATGGCGGTGCATATCCAATTGTAGCGCGTAGGTCAAATATTTCCGGCCGGCTAAAGCTTTGTTAATGAATGGCGAGCTAGAGAGTAACTTTCACCTATGCTCCATCGTCTATCATGAAGTTTGCATTCGTTTAGAATGGGAATTAGTTTCGCGATGTTGAAGGTGTCCAGATTGTTAGGTGTTAGGTGGAATTACAGAGCTGATCCACACTACGGAATACATTAGGTACCTTCTTGCAGTATACCGTTGCACAAAGGGACAGCTTTACAATTAAATTGCCTAACCTACAGGTTACATGAGGTACCATGCAGGGCAGCTAGGTCATGTACCTCCCTGGCCTAGGTACCTAGGTACCTAGGTACCTTCTAGTGTAACGTACATGTACGGTAGAATCCACTCACCCCACAACCCGATCGGATGCTTGCGCATGGAGACCCACTTCCGGCGGTTCGTGGATTTCCATCCCACTTCTGGAGCTTTCGAAATGGAATACTCAACGTTGCCGCAAAGCTTGAATACCTTAGCTACCTTAGGTAGGTAAGTTCAAGTTATTCCATCTTAAATTTTAAATGTAATCGTCATATTGAACAATTAAACAGTTGTCTCAACCCCTAATTCACCCTCTAATTATTCTAATCATCAAAGAGACAAGTGACACAATGACTGCTGATGATCCCCTCGACAACTTTTTTATTCGCTTCAAGAACCACATCGACAACAACATCTACCGTGGGTTTCAGACCATCTTCGCATTGCCAGCACATATGGCAAACCGTGAACAAGACATAGAAAACAGCCCAACTAACGATCACGATGTCATGTCCCAACAGAGGAAGTCTATGGACCATGAACCGGATTCCACAAACGTATCAAGCCCGAGCCCGGGCCCGGATCCGGATGATACGAGAGAGGCCGATGTAAGAGATGTCTACCGATGGGCCATTTCATCTCCCTATTCCCCTCTGAATCTTCAGTCCTTGCGACAACCTCGTCCATCTGACGCGCCTCGGGATTACCCCGACTGCTTTACCTTCCGCGACGCCTTTGAGGATCTGTTAGCCGTGAACTCCGGGAAGCCTCTCTCTGATCTGCGCAGGCTCGTATTCGCCAAACACTTTGAACATGTGCGATACTTCCCCTGGGGCATGTCCGTCGAGAACTGGGTTGCCGGAGTTGGGCTCCGCGGGCTTTGGAGCGCCTACTTCCCCCTCTCCCAATCGGCCAGGCGTGATCTTTCCTACGGTATCATCTCACCCTGGAGGAGCTTGCAGATAGGAGAATCAACGTTCCATCAATCGCCCGTGTCAACATGGCCCAGTATGATCTTCCCGCCTTGGGAGAAGCAGCAGCATCATCAGTCTTTAGCTTTTAGAGACCCGGTCGGATATGAAGAAAAGCTCGCCGAGCGCGAAGCCGAAACTACCTCGTATCCCCGAGAAGCTGACACTGAATATGACTTGTACGAAGCTACTACAGATAGCAGGCCGGTAGAAGTGCCTGTTCCTCAGGGATTTTATCGTCAGACTACTACTACTACTACTACTACTACTACACCACCAAACCAAGTTACGACTTCCGAGACTTCTAACGACGGCACAGTGACGGAGACCACCGAAACACCGGGTGGCGGTAAGATTGTAAAGACCATCCAACAGCATAACTCCAAATTCGGTAACAAAATAACAACCGTCACGAAGCAGTTCGATGCTGCTGGAGAGCTGGTCTCGACGAGTCGGACGAGCAATTGGTCATGGTCCTATCACTCGGATTCAGATGATGAGGCTAGGGAATGGTCCGACGAGAAGGATGGGAGGTCGACTGGGAAGGATCAGAAGCCCAGTGGCTGGTTTTGGAAATGATTTTAATTAGCTAAGGTATTCACCACGTTTTGTCGGGGAGCATGCACCTTTACGTATACCCACACTGCTCGTTCCAACACTGCGATGATGGACTTTTTGTACACACTCTCGACTCGGTATAGATAATTTAATTTAAGTACTATTGGAAAGTTGCTAGGAGCCACTGTCAGGAGCCACTGTCAGGAGCCAATGTCGTGTCACGTCTCCCACTACTCGTAACGGTCAATATCAACGCCGCGCCTGAGCCTTCTTCTTCCTCGTCATCCGTTTCCTCGCAATGATCTTTTGCTGCAAAGCTTCCTTTGCCGAAACCTCTCCTTCGCCTGCCTTAGCTCCAGAGCCATCACCTGCTGCTTCGCCCTTCTTCTGCTGTTGCCACTTTCCATTCGAGACGGAAAAGTCCTTGCCTTTCAGTGAGTTTTTCCCCCCATCCGTATTTGAATCTTGACCGCTTCGGAATGTTCGTTGCTTCGCTTCGTTGTCCTTTCTTCTTGCTACGACCTGCGCGTTCTCAATAGCAAACTCGACAATTAGCCGCTGCGTCTTCCCGACCGGATTCTTCAGTGCGTGTCCGTTCAACCACCGTAAGCCCATAAGTGCCCATCGATGCGAGGAGTATTCGATGAAACCATAGCCTCGACTCTTACCAGCACCATCAGCCTCGGGAACCTTTGATCCCTCCTTATTCTCGAATACTATCTTTGCCTGCTTAACTATACCCTTGCCCTTCTCTTTACGGCGGCGCTCGGCTTCCTTGTCTTCCTCTCCGCCCCGAGCATTCTCCTCCTTCGAGAGCGGCTGTCTTCGGCCTTCCTTGACGTCCTTAGCAAAACCGACAACGGCCTCGCGAGCTAAAGCCTTGAGCTTCTTGGAATCTATGTCGCGGGGGATGTTACGAATAGCTAAACGAGTGAGACTCAGATGTAGACTGGGGTTATTTTGAATGAGCTTCTTCCGTTGCGCAGCACTTTCTTCGCGGATCTTGACCTCCGAAGGAGCGAGCATAGCGTGGAGCGGCGAATCCTTCATGATAGCGCCTTCAGATAATAAGTATAACCGACGCTTATCCTTTTCCTTGCCAAGCCGGGCCGCAGCACCCTGCTCCGCGAGATGGCTTGCCTCGTCTTTGCTCACGGCCTGAGACAATTGGAGAATGCGACCATCCATAGTGTACTTGCCCTCCTCATCCGCCAATTCGTTCTGCAGGATCGACTTCTTGTTCGGTATCGCAGATTGCTGCTGGATACGGGGTGCACCCTTGAGACATGCCTTTGAATCGGCTTCGCTGACGAAACAGACGAAACCTGTACCGGCTGGCCGATCAGTCGCTCGATCCATGACGATGCGAGCGTACCTAACACGTCCAAACTTTTCAAAGAAGGTCTTCAGCTCTGCGTCCGTAGCCGTGAAGGGCAGGTTACGAATGAAAATAGTTGAACTATTGTCTGTCATGAGGGGCTTCTTGGGGGTAGATTTGCTTCCTAATGCGGCGCCACCTTCTTCATCGTCGGCATCTTCCTCATCCCCGTCTTCATCTTCGTCTTCGTCTTGGTTGGCATCGCTGTCTTCATCCTCTAGATTTTCCATATGGTTCTTCATGAAATTTTTGATATCCTCATCCTCCTCATCGTCTTCATCCTCGTCTGCTTTTTCATCTTTTTCATCTTCATCTTTCTCATCTTCATCTTTGTCTGACTTGGCATCCTCTTCTGATGCCTCGTCCCGCTTAGTCTTTTTACTCTTCTTATCGGCTCTATCCCGCTGCTTCTGCTGTTCCCAAGTCTGCTTATCAACAGCCCAGTCAACAGCCAGAGTTCTACCGTCTACGGTCTTCCCGTTAATGGCCTCCATAGCCTTTTCCGCATTCTTTCGACCGCGCATGGTAATGAAACCAAAACCCGAGAGTTTCCCTTTGTCATTTGGAAGGTCGGCATATTTTACCTTTCCAAACCCTTGGAATAAAGCAGCGAGTTGATCTGACTTCTTGATACTCCAAGGCAAGTTTCTTACGATCAACTTGGGTGCTTTGCGAGCTTCGGCTAGCGTCGCTTCCCTCTCGGCCTTCTTCGCAGCGGCATCTGTTGAGTCGGCACCCGATTGGCGATGCCGAGGCTCTGCGATTTCCAAAACTAGTGGGCGACCATCCAGCTTTTGTTTGTCGAGCTTCTCTTTGGCTTCCTTAGCATCGTCGGCGTCGGTAAAGGTAACGAATCCGTAACCGCGAGAAGCCTTGGTCTGGGGATCAAGAATGACGGTGGCATGCTTTACGGGATAATGCTGAGAGAAGAATTCGGTCAAGGTCTCGGCGGTGGCTGTTGGAGGAAGCGATCGCACGAAGAGAGATCTGCTTTTTTCAACTCGAGCCTTCTTGGTAGGTGGCTCGACATCTTTCGAAGGCGCATTCGAGTTTGAGTCTGCTCCTGACGCTCTGGATCTTTTCAGATCACTACTGCCACTCATTTTCAAAATTTCCCGAGACGATTAGTGGTTATGAAATAACGAATAACGTCGGCGTAAATTGATGTAGCTTGAAGGGGGATTGAAAATTACTATGTACAATCGAAGAGGAAAAAGTTCGATAAGTACGGAATAAAATTATCGATAACGATAATGTTAGCGCAAAGAACAAAGAGTCAAGTACCTGAACTAACGCTAAACGAATTGGTCAGATTGGCTAGGTTACAAGGTACCTAGGTAATGTACTTGGTCGCTGAACCGTGTAATACGGCGCGGGGTAGAAAACGGATGTACATGGGTACAATACTTAGCAGTTGTCCTAGCAGCCGTTTTTGGTTTGTTGATTTACTGACATGCACGAAAATAAAAATAAAAATAACCATACCTTCATACACTAAAAGACACACATCTATCGCGATACCCCTTGCGATGCCCCCTTGCGCGCCTACATCTACATTCACCATTCCATTCCAATGCACATATTACCAAGAATTACCTAGGTTTCGAGGGGTAAAATACAACTAAATTAGCACCTAACGTAACCGAATTTTATCACTTTCAACAAATAACAAATATGCCGGCTCGAGCCTCTGCGAGGTCCAAGACGTCCCGGGTTTCGTCGTCAAGTATCGATATTCCCGGAGAAACACCCGATAGCCAGTTACGAACCCAGATATCAGCGATATTCCGTGACGCGCAAAAGACCACCGCGACTCATAGGAAATTAGTCGTCAACCTCCGCAAGATACACGAGGCTTGCTGTTACGAGCCGACAGGTCCCAATAAGAATCCCGAAACCGAGTTTGACGAATCCGACTTCAATAGCGAGTTTACACGATGCGTCCTCAGGGTCATGCCGGTAAAAAAGAGCGAAGGCGCCGGGGAGAAGATCATCCGTTTTATCGGTCTGTTCCTGCGCCACGCTAACGACAAGGACAACGAGCTGCTGGGAGAAGAAGACGCCGATGCTAGTACTATGCCCGAGACACCAAGCACTCGGCTCACCACTCAAGTTATGGAGCTTATCCTGCCCTTGCTCACTTGCAAGGACAAATTCGTCAGATACAGATCAACCCAGCTGATCTCTCACGTCATCAACTCCTTAGATGCCATCGACGACGACTTATTCCAGAAGCTGCGCTACGGTCTCCTCAAGAGGATACGTGATAAGGAGGCGATGGTTCGCTCTCAGGCCGTACTTGGCCTAGGTAGGTTGGCTGGAAACGAGGTTGAGGGCATGGTCAACTCGGATGATAGCGACGATGACGCCGAGACTGGTCTACTTGAGAAGCTCCTCGAGGTTTTGCAGAACGATCCCAGCGCCGAAGTAAGGCGCTCGCTTCTCGTCAACCTACCAATCATAACAAACACTCTCCCATTTCTCCTAGAAAGGGCGAGAGACCAGGATCCCGCTACCCGTCGAGCGGTCTACTCTAAGCTGCTACCCGCTCTTGGAGACTTTCGCTATCTCTCCGTCTCGATGCGAGAGAAGTTGCTTCGTTGGGGATTGCGGGATAGAGACGAGAATGTCCGAAAGGCCGCCGCAAGATTGTTCCGCGAACGTTGGATCGAGTTTTGCGTGGGTATCAAACAGGCCGAAGATGGCGAGCAACCAGCCGCGGCAGCTCCTCCGGACATGGATGCGCTTTCGGAACTGCTCGAGCGTATAGATGTCGTCCATTCCGGCGTCGAAAACGGTATCGCTTTGGAGGCCATGAAAGGTTTCTGGGAGGGAAGACCGGACTATCGAGATGCCGTTGAATTCGACGACGCTTTCTGGAAAAGCCTCACTCCCGAATCTATTTTTATCGCACGAAGTTTCAACGACTTTTGCCGAACGGAAGGAAACGGAAAATACGAGTCCTTGCTTGATGAGAAACTGCCAGAAATTTCCTATTTTGTCGAGATTCTCAAGATCCTTTTGAAGGAGCTCATGGAAGCTATAGAAAGAGTCAACAGGCAGGAAAACGCTGAAGAAGAAGAAGAAGAAGATGATGATGATGAAGTGGAGAAAGATACCGCCGAGAAAATTTTCGTTATAGAGCAGCTGCTACATATCATCCTTACCCTCGACTACTCGGACGAGACTGGCCGGCGCAATATGTTTGCACTGCTGCGGCAAATGCTATCTAAGCCGGAACTACCAGACGAGATCACTAAGCTAACCGTCGAGGTGCTCCGAGACATATGCGCGCCTGATAAGGCCGGAGAGAAAGAATTCTGTAGTGTCGTCCTCGAAGCTGTTGCCGACGTCCACGATACTATCGTTGACGAATCCGTGGTTGGAGACGGCGAGGAGAGTTTCCATTCGGCGAGGTCCGAAGTCAGCGGAGATAGCACCCCAACGAAGAAAGGGAAACGCAACGCGGATAATGGTCTCACCGAAGAAGAGGAGCGGGATAAGGAGATCAAGGAGATCATGATCAACATGAAATGCCTGCATATCGTTCAATGCATGCTCTCTAATGTCGAAGGAACGTTACAGGAGAACGACCACCTCGTGTCGATGCTGAACAATTTAGTCGTACCCGCCGTCCGCAGCCACGAAGCTCCCGTCCGAGAACGCGGGTTGGTCTGCTTGGGGCTCTGCGCGCTCCTCGATCGAGCACTTGCCGAAGAGAACCTTACCCTCTTCATACGTTGCTTCACCAAGGGCCACTCGGCACTTCAAATCACTGCGCTACAGATCCTAACCGACATCTTGAACGTTCACGGAGCGCAGCTTCTGACGGAAAACCCGACGTTATTGAAGGTTTACGTTCGGGCCCTCCGATCCGGCTCTAAGAACCCAGAAGTACAAGGCGCAGCCACGCTCGCAGTTTCAAAGTTACTACTCGGTCGCGTAGTCACGGATCACGACGTGTCGTCGGAGCTACTCAAAACGCTGATAGTAGCCTACTTCGATCCTTTAACCGCGGAGAACCAGAGCGTTAGGCAAGCCCTTAATTATTTCCTACCCGTCTTTTGCTATTCGAGAGCGGAGAACCAGGAGCTCATGGGATCCGTGGCGCTTGACGCACTGCACGCTCTATATAACGTCAGAGAGGGCCTCATGGACCACGAAGATATTGATGTTGGCGACGATATGGCTAGCCTTAATGCCATCGGTGCTTGCCTAGTTGACTGGACGGACCCTCGAAAGTGCTACACTCCCGGTATTCCCATGGACGCAGACAAGAAGAACGTGGGCGGAGATGTTCATTTAGACTTGGCTAGGGATATTCTCGAGAGGTTGGGTAGCAACCTGAGCAGTAAGTTCCTATCACGCAGTACGATGCCAAATGCTGATGCTAATAATAAATACAGAGGAAGAGAAAAAGGTGATCGCGTCCCTGCTAGGGAAACTGTATATCTCCCCGACGTCCTCGGAGGAAAAGATCCGTTCCCTGTACGAAGATATCTCGTCGGCGGTGGAGGAAAACCTCGTATCAGACGCCACGAGCAAGAACGCCCTGTACAAGATCCACGTGAGCTTGGGCAAGATCGTGAACCAGCTCAACGACCAAGACAAGATGTCGAGGAGAAGCGTCAGCAGGAGCGTGTCCCTCCCGCCGGACGAGAAGCGTGCGGCGGAGGAGGATGTCACCGTCATACGAGAGCCGGATATCAAGGAAGAAGACGAAGAAGAAGAAAAGGAAGAAGAAGAGGCTGACGTGTCGGGTACGGTGGTTCGGAGCGAAGCTGATTCTCTGGTAGAAGATCTCTTGACGGACGAAGAGACGTGATAGTTATGACTTGGACTTGGATAGATGGTTATGTCTCAGCTTGACGTGTGAATGAATGAATGTCACGATTTGAACTTGGCATCGATTAAGTTTACGATGTACCTCTTGATTTGGTACAATAGGTTTAAAGCTTAAAACGATACCTTACGTAGGGTAAACTACTAGGTTTATTGTAGGCTATGTGAGGCCCAGGGAGTTACACATCAAGTCGGTAGAAGTCGGAAACTGTTTACTATTTAAAGCCGTGCAGAGGAATATATGAAGTTTGAAGGCGACTCTGCAAACGTTGGATCAAGATTGCCTGAAAGCAAGGGATAAATGCAAGACAGGTTTTTAAACCTCGTCCTCTTTCGCCAATCGAGGTGATATCCTGGAAAGCCGGGATTTGATTAGGTCTCAAGTTTAGAATAAATAGCCTTGTAATCAACCTCCCCACACACTCCAGGCCGAAACCAAGCACGATCAAGATTTTGTTTCAAGACGTCACAGAATGTTTACGGATCGAGAGATGTAGTACCATAACAACACACCGCCGTAAAATTTGGTATATCAAACTACGACTACCATCAATTAGTAACCAGCCAGGTAATACACCCCCGTGGTCCTGTTATATATGGTCCGTTTGTCGAATTCATGCTGCACCAGTATATTCAACCATGTCGACGACGCCAGATACCAGGCCTTCAAATGCCCGATGCCTCTACAACCTAACAGATCCATCCGTTTGTCCCCTATCCTAGCCTCCACACCTCGGTGCTGTTATCCTGTCTTACGCAATTATCAAGCTTGTCTTTGGGTATCATCATGTGTCTATTGAGAGGGAATGGGGTTTTACGAGTAAAACTCGGCGACCCGCTTGAGTAAAGCCAAACCGAGGCCTCGTCGCGAATTTGTGGATTGTGACGTGGTGATAGTGATATTTCCGATATCACACCAGTGGTTAACGGGCTACGAAGATGTTAGTAAAGATATCAACATCGAAAAACGAATCGAAGGGGACGGGGAGTGGACTAACCAGGCAACTAAGATACTTGCACCAACTGCAGTTGTTTTGGTTGGAATAGAAATTTTCCAGTAACACGATGAAAACGACGATAACGAGGATGAGAAATCCGGCGCGAACAAGCCACCACGCCCACCAGAGGGGCTTCCGACCCTTAAAGAAACCTACTGGGTTCCTATAAAAGGAAGGAAAGGCGACGCTGGTAACGCCACCGCCTACGCTGGAGTAAGAGGGTCCTCCAAAATGGTCCTCGCCGATCTTACGACGTAGGGCATTTGGAGAATGGAGGACGCTAACTCCTAGGCATATACCAACGATAAACCCACCGATGTGAGAAAAGTTGTCGAGACCAGGGAGAAGACCGAGAGCGAAGGATATAAGAATCTCGATGATGATAAAAACCAGCTCCCTACCGGGGCTACGTCTCTCGCCCCACGAATATAGCAGGTCGAGCAAAGTTAGGGCGATAATTCCGAACAGAGAGCCCGATGCTCCCGTAGATGAGATTCCCGGAGCAGCATAGTTGCCTCCCATAACAAAACCGAAGATGCCAGCACTCATATAAACGAGGAAAAACCGGGTGGAACCGATGGCTCGCTCGATCTCCTTCCCCATGGTAAGTTGCAATAGCAGGTTAAAGCCGATGTGGATTATACCCGAGTGCATAAAGATGGGGACTATGAAGCGGAACCATTGATTAGGTGCCGGGCTCTGCTGCAGGCCGTTGACGGGGTCCCACTCGGGATTAGGAACCCCGTCAAACCCGCACAGCTCCGAGAGGGAGCACTTGTTGGAGTCGTCGTTAGGGTCGTTCGTAGTAGTGTTGGGACAAGGCCATCCAAACCCCTTTTCTAAGACGCCGGCAGGCGGGCTATAGTTCTGCACGCCGTCGACATTCTTCATGCAAGGGACGAACCTCGAACCCATATTGATGAGAACCTGCTGGGACGGACCTATCATGGGATTAAAAGTAGGGTGGATCTGAATCGGGCTGCCCGTGAGCTGGGCGGCCTTGACAAGTTCGGCGATGAACACGGCGATCTGAATGATGGAAAACAGATAAACCATGATGGGTATCCTCCTCTTCTCCGACCCAAACATGCCTAATTCGCCGAAACGAATGCGACCAGGTTTGGGAAGACCCCGACGGCCACCTTCTTGGTCTGCGGTATCGTAGACGTGGTCGGTCGAATCGGCCGCATAACCAGGTGACTTGTTGCTCTGGTTTCGCATGGGGATGTCGTCGGTACCTACGGGCGAAACATCGCCCGGGCCGGAGCCATGATACCTCGTATCGTAAGCGAAGGCTTGTTGGCTGCTGTCATTTAAGGGATCGGTGCTCTGATGGGAATGCGAGTTAGTCGGGTAGACATGGTCATCAAAGACGGTCTCGAAGGGAGATACGGTGGAAGCGCCCGGACGATCTTGATTCTGCGCACGCGAGGTATAAGAGGGCGGGGTAGTAGATGCTAGAGACGGTTCGTATGGATTATAATGCCGTGATGAATCGTTGTAATAGTCGTTGGCTGCCATGGTCGTCGCTCTTCTATGGGGCAGCTATGCCAAATAGAAAAATAAACAATGTGACCAGCACTCAGCACTCAGCACTCAGCACTCAGCACTCAGCACTCAGCACTCAGCACTCAGCGCTCTCTTTTTCTTCAGGTTTCGGCTCCACGTTATTATGTCTTGAGAACCCCGTTTGAGAGCTGAAAAAGAAAAGGAAGAAAAAACTAAAAGTAAAAATAAAAACGAGGCTGGGCTGCGGGTAGACGGTCGGGACGGGTAGTTGTGGAATGAGATTTTCCTCAAGTGAGCCGACGTAGTAAAATCGGTTAGACGGTACTGCGGTTCTGCGGTTCTGCGGTCCTGCGATCGCTGGAAACGAATGTGGGAGGAACAAAAACTAATTGGCGTAATGAATGTTGCCTTAATATGGATTTATCGCTTTGCCGTTTTTGATGATGTAGCTTCTCTGCTTAAAGAGAAGGAAACGAAAAACAAAAATGACCAAAAAAAAAAAAAAAAAGAACAGCTTTCTGGAGATTTGTTTGGCAACTGTGTATTTGTTTGAATTATTACTATCTATTACCTAAGGGTCTAGGTAGTGAGGCAGGACACACAGCCAGATTCAGTAGCTGTCGTCACGCAGTGGTATAAGCGCGATGAATTGTATTGCAGGCCAAGGAGATTTGCAGGGGAATGTATAGATACGCGAGAGAGCATGGAATGGGTTGTGCATTGCGCGGGGTAATTGGTATGTATTTTGTACAGTACTTGACCTTCTATGAGGATTGCGTGTCACGAGGTGCTTAGCACAGCTGCTACAGCCTGCTACGGCCTGCTACGGCCTGCTACGGCCCACTAGCAAGAAGGCTATGCTAAAGTTTGGCGGACTAAGGTACCCGTGGTCCGTACATTCCACACATTTCAGGGGACTTCATGGTGCTAAATTTGGAACGTCCAATGCCACGCAGCTTACGTACGTACGCCCCAGTGGCTGAATGAGAGAAAGACGATATTCACTAGGAGGTATACGAACTTCACAGGCTCCCCTTATCAATCTTGCCAAGCTATTTATGATATTGGCATTCTGTTCAATTTCTGAATCGATGGTTATTAAGTTAGATATATACCTGAGGGGTAAGTAAGGCTTCAAGTCGTCAACTACAGATTATATCGATCTACGACGTACTCACGTTCACTGGATTAGCTTCAAAGTCCCACGTCAACTTACAAGAGAATCAAGAGAATACGGGTCAACTAAGTCTTAATAGAGGGAAATATTATTAGCTCTGTCATCGTCTAACATCTTCCCATCTAAATTACATACCATAGACGTTTCCCAGTAACTCCTGCGTAACCCTAGCTCAAGACCAGCTGGTAGACTCTTCGCGAGTGAAGAATCAGATAAGCATTCTATAACGGAGCGTAGGACGGAGCGTAGCAACGTAGAGATCTCGGACTAGTATCGGTAACGTGTAGAATAGTCCTTCGGACTGACGACTAGACCCCGACCTTTCTTTGCGCCCTTATAGACCGTCTCGATAATATCGATCAGCTCTTGCTTATCTTCGAGGACGAAGTTGAGCTTGTTGTTATTTCCCGTGCCGTAATCGCATAGCATGTGCTTGTTTCGGTAGAAGAACATGATCGTACACGGGTCATACAATTCTGCGTAGGAATACGTCGTTAACAGCTGGTCCGAAACGGTATAAGGAGAAGGGATAACGAACTTACCGTACATCTGGTTGAAGTCGGGCACCTGATCGATATCGCAGACGTAGATGACGCAGAAGTTTTTCACTCTATCTGCGATGCGGTATAGGACCTCGTCTTGTCGCATGCATTCGGGATCGTGATCGCGACCGAAACGGATTGCTACGGAAATGATTCGCATCAGTATTTTTTTTTTCTTTTTCTTTTTTTTTTTTCTCTCTCACCACAGGAGCGTTTCCTTTTGCATTACTTACCGACGACACGCTCGGTTTCCGAGAGGATGGCTTGGTCGACATGCCAGCCGGTATTTAAGTGCGGTAGAACGATGGAACCCATGGTTAAAATGAAGCTGGATGGAGATCTGATAGTTGGGTATTTGATGCTCGATGTTTACGATGCGAGTGAGTGATAGACACGGTTAATGAGAGATTGGCTGATTGGAAAGATTAGAAAGAAGAATGACATCAGGCTGCGGCTGAGGAAGCGTGGGACCTTCTAGTAGGCACACTGGAAATCTTATGCGGTGGGGTAGTAATTCCGCTAAACGTCTTAAGGTTAGGCGCCTTTTGTACCTTCTTAGGTACCTCCTTGGGTAACGGGTTTCTCTAGGTACGTCCTACTTACACAGTACTTAACCGTACGAACTTGACTGTAACATACCTAGAACTCACAAACAACCACCAAAAAGCAACAACAGCTTTCAATTCGCTCGTCACAGATTAAGATTATATATATTGACGGATATTCCCCGAGATAAGATATACCACATCACGGAATTGTACATCGGAGTGTCTCATTTAATGGGACAGCTTTCCACCCGCTAATTTGACGAGTTCCGGGAAGATCGGTGTCCCAAGACCAGTAACAGGGTCCCATCCCTCAACGGCTGGGAAGCCGTCAACGCCGCATCCGACGGCGCTACCGCCTACGATATCAGTCAATCCCTTGTATCCTTTAGAGTAAAGCCAAGGGTTCAAGAAGCCCAGAGGGCGCTTGCCAGACGAGATAAGAGCGTCGTTTACCAGCGAAATAATTCCACCCGTTAGGGGGCAGCTGGCGCTCGTACCGCTGATAGTTCCCTCGGTGCCGTTCCAGAAATACGCGAAGTAAAGTCCTTGCGCAGAGATATCCGGGTATCCACGGCCCTTCTTGTTGTATAGACCATCGTATAGGCCGTTTAGGTTCTTAACGTAGTTGCTAGCCTCCTTGGCCTGGTAGGCCGGTGCCTTGAAGTAGTTGCTGAAACCACCGCCGCTGGTATAGTTACCGTGCGCCACACCGTCAGGGCCAACGAACGCGGGCCGGTATGCCACAACTTCAGGCTCGAAGTTCTTCGTAGCGCCAACTGCCGTTACGTAGGGGCAGCTAGGCGGGAACTCGGCAAGGAACTGGGTTGTGTTCTTGCCGTCGTTGCTGAGGCACTTTCCATACGCTCCGACACCGTTGTCACCGCTAGAGAATAATAGCGAGGTACCACGGGCACCCACTTGGGCGAACTGCTGGCAGACACGTCGAGCATACGACTCCGGGACGGTTTGTTCATCATCGGCATACGAAGTTGCTGTGTAAGGTTAGTAACCTATACGAAGACCTAGGTAGAGAAGGTAAAAGAAAGGCAGAATAGATAGGATATGACATACTGTATTCGTATTAGCATCTGTTAATCAAAGGGGCATCGATACGATATTGGGAGACATACCTAATGACTTGCGGGAAGGACTTTTGGTCGAGCAGGTAGTTAACCCATTCGAGATAAGGCTCATTCGTGTTGTCGGGAGTAGAAGGTGACGGGGTGAAAGGCGGGCTGCCTCCCGTCGAGTAACTGATGATCGGAGCTATCACCAACCTGTATCAGCGAAAATATCCTTTGTAATCAACAGTCTCTAGATACGTACTCCTGGGGTTAATGCCAGCAATGGCCTGTAAGTCCAGGTTGGCCTCCTTAGAGGTACCCGCCTCCAGTTCCTCCGGAGTCAAGGCGTAGTCACCGGGTCCGTTCGCGATGGTGATCTGCGGGAAGGCCTTAACACTCGGGATACCCTCGGGTCGGTACTTGGCGAGGAACAATTCTCCGTCCGATCGGATGGGGTGCTCGCCGAGGAAGTTGTTGAAGCCGATCTTGTTACCGCAAGCGCGGGTTTTGTAGCCTTTGGTCTGGTAAAGAGTTTCGAAGCACTCAGGCGTGACGGAGCTGACGTTGCAAACCGCGCTGATGTTCTCGTCGGTAGGCGGAGTATAATCAGCGTCGATGTACACCGGCGCTTCGATGTGGTCGAACTTCTCGGCGTGAGCACGGAAGAACGAGTTGGTAGGTTGGATCGTGTCAATCCGATCATGCAGATGGAAAGGAAGAGACCATTTGGGGGCACGAGCAACAAGGCCACCATCCTTGTGCTCATAGACATGGTATTCGGTATCGAGCAGGCGCTCGACGGCCTCGATCGGTAAAGACACGGTGATCCAGTCCTTAGCCGAGCTATATCCCGAAGGAGCGACGCCATTGTCCGCTAGCCATTCGTGAACGAGATTCAACGTCTCGTCGGTAGGCTTGACCAGCTCCTTCACCTCGTCGGCAGAAAGATGCTGACCATAGCGGGGATGATCCGGGTCAGAGACTATACAATTATTAGATTTATTTTTCTTCAACTTTTTACCCCCCCGTTTGTTTTTTCTCGTATTAGGTACAGCTCCTACATACCTTCGTAGAGGTGCCTCTCAAGCTCATTGAAATTGCTCTGCTTGACGCCAATCTGAAGGTCAATTACATGACCAGCAGGTGCGCGACGAACTCGCCTCCAGTCTCTCGGGACGTGGTGCGTCTCCTTGACACGATACGGCGTGCGCGACGACACGGGGCTCGCTAGGGAGACATGGGCGGCGATGAGCGCCGAAAAAGCAAGACCGATGCCGACCATTATGGCGACGCTTCAACCTATCAACCTAGTAAGAGACGGGATGGAGTATGGCAAGCGAGAGTTGGGGCCGGAACAGCTAAGACCGGATCCTTGGGAGAACAAAGCTCCCCAGAGCGGTGCTCGTAGCACTTTATATTGTTTACAACTTACGCTGAACTTACGAACGGCAGCACGCTATCTCGTTGGCACATAATGCAAGCTGATAGAGAACAAGGATAGACGGTCCAATGAACCACCATCCTGGCCTATCCCGCATTCTAACCGTCCAATTGGAACCCCCGCTTACCACGAACCGGAAATTACATTGATTGCGTTGTGAGATGCTTTTCTAGGTAAGGGTAAGGTAATAGCTCGCGCCGCTGTCATTTCCTACTCTGCTCCTACTATATTCCTACCGCCATAGTATTCCAGCATTCACCTCTTTTCACCTCTTTCGCAGAGTCACGCCATATCTCACCTTGACGCATTGGGAAGGTCGGTTACTTATCTGTACCCAGGCCCGTGGGTCTAGAATCGTGCCCCTGATCTAGCAAGATCCTGCCTACCAATACGAGGTACCGAGAGGGAGCAATCGTGGAGTAAACAATATAAATCGTCCAATGCACGCGAAAAATCGTAGATAGACTATATCATAAGAGGGTGGTCAAAGAAGTCCCTTACCTGAAGCTAGGGCTGTCAGCTCTTTGTAGTTGGATAGTTCGTACGTTTTATCATACTACATAGTATGTAGCTGGTAGAAGGGTTAATTACCTACCTGTAACTAGTTTAGAACGAATGCTTATCACGGGTAGTTCCGGTCTATTAAGCCGCAAACTATTTTTCTAGTGTTTGCTATACCGCCGTGCTAGATCATATAGGAAAACAATTCCCGCGCGCCGGCCTAAGAGCTATGCAGTCACATAGTAACAAGATCGTGAGCAGCCCTGTAAGATAAGAATGGGAAAGGTAGTGCTAAGCTTTTGACTATTACGTACAAGACATTGCCAATATAAAGCCAAGAATTCCCCCATGTTCAAAACCGGGATTAGATTCTTAATATGTTGACGTACATCACAATGGCATCGTCAGATATCTAGGTCAAAGAGAGCAGCAACGGAATAACTCTGTGATAAATATTCTCCTCGTTAATCCCCTAACACGTTGGCCATCTTAGTATCCCCCAAATCAGGATCTTTCTAATGAAATGTCTTACTCTGAACTATGGAGCTTAGAGCATGAACTCTTTATGACATATTCAAATATCCCACCAACACTGAATATTATGTTGGTCGTATCGAGTCAGCCTTTGTTCTCTCATATTACTGACTCAATGCTTTGATTTTCGCAGCTATGGCACCAAGAAAAGCTATAGAATTCGTCTAGATACTTCTTAAATCAAGATGCAGCAGTTAGTTTGACCGTGATCATCCCTCGTGAAGGGACAGAAACAGTAACCGCCCCGTCAGCGAGCTTTGAATCAACAGAGGCCACAGATCGGGTGTTATCCGTCACGAAAGCTTCGGCAGCTGCCGGAGTAAAGTCCTTGAAAGAGACCTTGACACTCTGCTGCGAGCCGCCAGAATTGAGGAAAACAACCACCACCGAACCATCCGTGTTCTTAAACGCCGTAATACCGGTACTGGAAACGCTGCCAGACGTGCTAACGCGATACGCGCCGGGGCGTACGAATCGCGACCACATAGCGAAGGCCCAAAGACGTCCGGAAGGAGTGAGCGTCTTGCCGTCGCTTGCGACGAGGTACGAAGATGCTTGGAACTGGTTGACTTCCACGCCTTGCCAGTAGATGTACGCGGATAGGTTAGCGTTTGCGAGGCCGTTATGAATCTTCTGCGCCCAAGTAAATCCTTCACATTGGCCACCACCGCCGTACCACGTTGCACACCAGCGCGATTGGAGGTCAGCAGCCTCCGTTTGCCACGTCTTGAGCTTGGTGGATATCACCGAGTTCGGGTCGCCAGTGTACATGTGGCTGGTGATATATCCGAGATATTTCTCCATACCTGCTGAGACGAGACCTTGGGTGATGCTTCGCTGAGAGTTCCAACCCACTGCAGTATACCAATTAGTAACTACCTGGCATGGAGACCCATAATGAAGTATATGTTGCATCCTTTACTTACTCGCGTCGCAGCATGTGATAGACACGTTACTGAGGCCGTTAGCCTTGAGCGTATCGTATAATATAGGGATAAATGATGAAGCTTCGTTGGCACCGGATTGCATCGACGAGTAACTCGTTCTATAAAAGTCAATAAGACAGCGGCGTTGGCTATTCAATCTGCTGAAACTTACACATAGTCGGGCTCATTCAAAAAACCGAGTTGCGTAACGGGAATACCACGCTCGCTGTAGTATTTCACATACTGAACCAGGAAGTCGGCATAAGCTTGACGCCAGTCTCCAGACGAGCAAGAGTGTCCTGGCGTACCACAGAGGTAGCCACCATTATTCTCATTGTTGTTGGTCTGGATAGTGGGTAGTTTAGCTTGAAAGTCCTAGGTACCTTACTCAAAGCATAGCATTATGAATGGCTTTTACCTTCATGAACCCCGGTGCACTCCATGCATCGGCATAGATAGTCTTGACTCCGTATTTCATGGCCTGCTGGCTAAACCAAACCTGGCCTCGGTCATCCTCGTCGAAGCTATAGTTCGCAGCTGCACTTGGACCGCCCGGGCTCTTAGGGAGGATACTGTCGCTGCTTGTTGTCCCCGAGCCGATACGATTGCGGATGATTGTGAGACCAGCACCCGTAGTTGTACTAAACAAGTAATCAAGTCCCTGCTTCTGGGGGTCTCCGGATAGCATATCCCTGAACTCGGCTGCACGCCCGAATGCCTGGGAGACACCAAAGCCATCTATCTGTTGCAGTGTAGAAGCAACATTGACCGTCAAAGCCGATTGGGCGTAGGTCTGCCCTATACCAGCGGCGACCGCCACCAGAGCAGCAAGAGGAGCCATTTTAAGTTCTTGAAAGTCTTGCTATGGAGGCCTTGAGTAACAGAGAAACTGGTAAGTAGAGTATTTCGAACAGGAGGCCATCGTGATGCTTTATATATAGGTGGGACAATTTTAAATGGATATATTGCTTCCCATCAAGCGTACAATTTTGTAGGACTTAAAAATAACCATAAGGGGTTAAACCAAGGTACCAAACTAAGTCAATCAACAACTTGTCGCTTAGTCGGTTGCATTGGCGGGGGCGAAGAACTGCCACGAGGAAGATACCACGCCAAGGTGGCCATTGATAGCTTATTATAACAGCCTTGGCATATTCTAGCCTTCTTGCTAGCCAGGAAGAAACTGCGGAGATGTGCTCGTGGATGTAATGAGAGCAGCGAACAGTTGCAATGGAATTTAACCGAGAAAGGTTGTACGTAGTAAACAAGACTCAAGGTACGCTCACGGGAGTGATCTATGTATTTGTATAAGGTTCGAAGGGACTTCTTCCGGCCTTATATATAATTGGTGGAATTTTTATTTATCAGATGCTACATGACGAGATAGGATGACATCGGATGGAGGCACCTTGACTACATGCGACATTCCCAAACCTGAGCCTCAAAATCTTGCCGAATACTTGGGGTCGCCTATAAACTTGTGTACCTAAGGTACCTAATCTCACGTTCACCGTCGATTAATGATCTATGCAGGAGTACAACTTAGGCTATCACTCGAATCAGGCAAGGTATAGGTCTGGTAAATATCGTAAATTGACTGGACAACCCCTTGTCTCAAATCCCGTAACAGTCCGAACTATATACACACAAGACATTCATCCTCCATGTCCCAATACCTAGATGGCTAAATGATATACAGAACTAAATATAGCTAAGCTCATGCTGGGCCCCTCTCATTTAAGACTCGCCGTTGTTAGCCAAAAGGTTGGCAGTGTCGCTGGGAACACCGGAGATGGCGTCGGAAATGGCGCTCTTGGCGATGTAGTCGCAGAGAGACTCGGCGGAAGCAGCATCGAGTCCCAAGTAGTAAGCACCAAGGCCGGCAATGTGAGGGGAGGCCATAGAGGTTCCGGAGATGACGTTCTAGGATTATTGTCAGTACCAAGCAAAGATATCTTTAGCAAGGGGTAAGCTTACGGTGGATCCACCGATCCAGGTGGACTCGATGTCGGTTCCGGGGGCGAGGATGTCAACGAGGCTGCCGTAGTTGGAGTACTCGGCAAGCTCGTCATCCTTGGTGGTAGCACCGACGGTGCAGGCGGACTTCTCGGAGGCGGGGGAAGAAGTAGAAGCGTCGGCAGCCTCGTTACCGGCGGCAACGGCAAGGAAAAGACCAGCGTCGACGATGCTGGCGGCCGCCTCGTTCACGGCGGTAGAGGCGGAACCTCCGAGGGACATGTTGACGACGACACCCTTGGGGCAGGACTGGCCAGCGGCATCCTTGGCGACGAAGTCCATACCGGCGATGACACCGGAGCTAGAGTTTCTTGTTAGCCACTTTGCTTCTTTTATACCTTCCAAGCGGGTTGGAGGCCCATCACATACTTGCTGCCTGAGCCGCTGGCGTCAAGAACCTTGACGGCGAAGAGAGAAGTCTTCTTGGCAACTCCGTAAGTCTTGGAGCCGATGGTACCGGCGACGTGAGTACCGTGGCCGTTGCCGTCGGTGTCGTCGTTGTCGGCGAAGTTGTTGAGGAACTTGGCACGGCCCTCGAATTCCTTATAATCGAGTTAGCCAAGAAAAGAACGACCTGGAGAATCGGTTATTACATACCTCGTGGTCAACCTCGATACCGGTGTCGATAACGTAGGCGCAAGTGCCCTCACCAGCGCTGTCATCGTAGGTGTAGGTGGTGCTGCCGGGCTCGGCGTTCGAGAGACGAGCTAGACCCCAGTCGGCGTTCTCCTGGGTAGCCTTGATAGTGACGATGGCGTCCTGCTCAATGTATTCGACCTGGAAAACACAATTAGTCCCTTTTTTTTCTTTTTTTGGTTCTTATCCATGTTATTGGTATCCTATTCTTACGTCGGCGTTGTTCTTGAGGGCCTCGAGCTCTTCCTCGGATAAGCTGGAAGCGAAGCCCTTGAACTTGTTGGTGTTGTAGACGAAGTCGGCGTCGCTGGCGACGGACTGGATGGAGGCCTGCATAGACTCAGGCTTGGCATCAGCCTTCATCTTGACGATATACTTGCCATCAACAAGCTGGGCGCCTCGGGGCTTGATGACGGGCGCAGGAGAAGCTCGCTTCGAGGGCGCAGCGAGTGCCAGAGGCAACAAAGCTAAGGCGGTGGTAGTGCGCATTTTGAAGGATGGTAGCTATTAGAGACGGTAGTTCTAAAGTTGGTCTGGCGGCGTAATCTGAAGCGAGTCTGTGCTTGATGATCAAGATGAAGCTCTGGATGTGGGATGAGGAGAGCGATAATAACCCATCGATGGGAGATTCTTTGTCCTTTTTATAATACCCATCGCAGCACATTCACACGCATGTCGGATACCTATGATTATGGATATCGATATGGACTGCAATGCCATGATGGCCTTCATGATAGCTGATCTTTACCGAGAATAGTACTTCGAAGTCGGACAAACTCTCTAGTGACCAGTTACATGTGAACTCCTCATGTGAGGTTGAAAGGGAATCATGGATAAGGTAAGGGTCCCAAGTAGGCGACGGTTATCCCCTGCCCAGACCAACCAATCTAAACATGCATGACGAGTGCCGATCACAGCAGCACCTCCTAGAAAAGGGCTGGGCTGTCTTCATTCGTCGGGGAACTTCGAGGAGTTTGGGGAGTTTTCGTCCCCTTCAATATGAGACTGCAGAACAGCTGTGAACCTGTGAACCTGTGAACCAGCGAACCAGCGAACCAGTAGTCTCGTAGTACTCCGAACGTCATTTCAGATACGATGATTGTTTAGACCCAGGCATTCGGGTTATTTTCTTGGAGAGGTAGCTTGTGAAATTACCTGGAGGCTCTGGAGTAGCCAATGGCGGCAAGATGGTGAACAAGGCCAAGCCTATTTCCCGACAACTAGGATGGTTGCGACATCCAAGCGCGCATACACATTCACCTCGATGCCAAGGAGAGCTCAGCTTCGAGTACTATGTCAAAAGCACCTCAGATTGAGCTCGATCCAGGGGTAGAGAAAGCTTGCTCAAGAAAGGCTGTGAATGGCCTTCCTTATCTGGAATACCATCCCGCTTTGCTGGCCCCTGTAATAGTAGAGATGTGGGGAGGAATGGGGGCATGTCAGCATCGTTATCCAACCAAGCTTTGGTGATAGGTAAGTGACTGATCGATTATCTCCGAGATGCAAAACGGCTTGGCTATATTCATTTAGGTAGCTGTATAATACTCTAATTGTAGACTACGTTTTGCCTCCGTTCGACTTAGCTTTAAACCTCCCGTGTAACAAGTAGAGAGCCGTATAGTCCCAATTTAAAGGCTTAGCAGGTAGAGTCGTACGTTACCTTACATAGTATGTTAGGCAGCTTCTCACAGCTCACCTACGCCCAAGAGTCACCCCTTCCAACTAAGACTGTTTATCACAAGCAATGCAATGTAAGGCAAGTTGACATAACGCTAGCATACATGCCTATGCGATATATGATACGTCTAACAAAGTCTTATATCGACCACACCCACAACAGCCGCTGTCGTGGTTGTGGTTGGAGCACATAACCAAAGGCAACAACGCCGCTAGACGGGAATAGCGAAAAGGGGATAGAGGATGTGACCGTGCCATCAACTTTCCCCGACAACCTTGGAGCCCCTAGGCACAACTACCGCAGCCTCTTCGTATCGGTGCTTCTTGCGGGCGTATTTTCAGGCACCTGTAACCATGCAGCCCGGAAAAGATCCTCGTATTATACCTTAGGTAGGTAGTTGAGTTGAGCTAAGTCGAGTTCAGATTTCAAAGGTCTTTTGTTTCTATTCTACTCAGTGCTGGACCTTCGGTGCTGGACCTTGGTCCCCCACATCTCCAGTAATAACGCAAAGTACCACAACCCCCCGCTATACGACCATCGCATCAGGCACGCTGGCACGCTGAACATGCCCCCCCCCCGGCGATGATCTGCGAGCAACCCTGGCATTTCAGACGCCCAGGTGCCGGCTGCGGTCAGCACACCCACTATATAAGCTCTTGGCATTTCGACTTCGCGACCTGTAACCCGCCTGCCCGCGCCTGCGCGCGACTCCCACAACCCACTCTTTCTACGCACGACTAATATATTATTTACCTACCTTACATATACATATCTAGGTAGTTAGATGGATGGGCTGTATGATTGTCGATCAGTTTCCAGCCTAGGCAGCCAGCGACAACTGACCAAGACTATGGGTGCTGGGCGTCGAGTTGACCTGACCACACTGGCCTAACATTGTTTTTCCTCGCCATAGCCGACTTGCAAATCACAACTCGTTACGGAAAGTACACAGGATTCTGAAAAGCTCACCTACTCACAACGGCAGGCCGAATCTCTAAACGCACCGAATTATTTCCGTTTTTTTTTTTTTTTTCTTCTTCTTCTTTCTTTCTCTTGTTGACTCGTATTTTATCTCGTGTCCGTCTATCAAGCTGAAATTTCCCTTGATATCTAGACCAATTCATATACCGAACGCATACCGAGAAGCCTTACAAATGCGACCACTACATTACAAATCAACCGACGGAATTGAACGACTTACTGTATTTGATAATCTAGAAGAAGCAGGATGGGAAACCCTCTTTCTGAAAGCTGAGTTTTAATGGTATAACCCAATGCCGTTCGTGACTGAGAGAGTACCGTCACCCGAGAAGGGTAGGACACATTGTCACACCCCACAATGAATGATAAAAGGCTATACCACGTACCGTAGGTAGGTACGCGTTCGGAGGCTCACTCACCTAGGTGTATTTACCGATATGGGGTCTTCTGCTGTGGAACGTCCAAGTACTTCTCTTCCGTGGTTGCCGTGTGCTGGCGTTTTTCCCAGCAGATACAGCAAGTCATGTTACAGGAGACCTCTGCGGCATTTATCACAATATTATGTGACCTCCCCGAAATAATATTCTATCAAAACCTCTATCTATTTACGCATCTGAGTGATGTTATTTCCATGAGGAGGTATATACCGCTCCACTCTCTCGAGAAAACATTACATGAACGAGCCAAGACAACCAAGTGTTTGCCGAAACGATGCACTTTGATTAAAGCGAAGCTCGTCAGAGCCGCAGTCGTACCTATATATCCCCCTACCTAAGGCAGGCACTCGCAACCACAGCTGTAAAATGTTATATAGTATAGATAAACCATCGACAGACCATGAGCCCTTGCGAGCGCCGATATCAGCAAATATCATTACCCCTCTAATCCCCTCGATAGATATTCTGCTGTTGGTCTGCAGCCGATCTGGGCGGTCCTTTCCTCGATACAAGCCTGTAGGTCCAAGGGCATGTGAAAGGAATCCACGCTCTTGTTGCTGGTATATCGTGGTATTCAAGTCTGGGTTTCTCTACTCGACTGCTTTAGGTACCTTAGCCGGATCTCATTGCGCGACTTATTTGTCTTGACTTTATATTGAATGTCGATCTATTAGGTAACTGAAGATATCAAACCGTCCCGGAGATGTAAATCAACCTCTTAGAGCACATGGCATTGGAATGTCAAGGTGGGATGGGTTTGCCTACCCTGAACATAAATTGACTTTAGGAAAAGATGACTTTATTCATCATGGAGCAGGTGTGTTAACATAGGTACGGAATTAGCTCGATCGTACCTGAAGTTAAGTAAGCTACCTGGTAGTGAATAGTGAATGAGTTGCAAGAGGGTTGATATCGTATTGAAACTATCGGACACAAGCTAAGGGTTTCATACAAAATAGATACAAATCTTTACGCCACATATATATATACCCAATCAAGCGAATAATGAAGTTACAATCCTCCCACAAAGGACGTGCCTCCAGCGTTCATGTCCACTTCCATGCTATGCTGGAGTCCGCATACCTCGAATAGCTTCACGGGTGTAATCTGCTTAGGCGTCCCGACCATGCCCTCGTTCTTCAGACGCAGAAGCGTCTCGCGGATGGCAACGTAGGCGGGCGCTAAGGTCGCAAAGCTGAAGATCATGATACGGAAACCCATCTTGTGAGCTTCCTCCACCGTAATGAGCGGGCTCTTGCCATTCTCAACGGAGTTAAGGAGAAGTGGCCAAGGTGCGAGATCTCTGACGGCCCGAGCTGCTTGTTCTTTAGAAGTGAAGCCCTCGAGCAACCCGACATCTGCACCCTCATCTCGGGCAGCGCGTAGCCGCGAGATGCAAGCGTCGTATCCAAGCGTTTGAAGAGCATCAGTACGGGCTATCAGCACGAAGTCGGATTGCATCCGCACACGGGCGGCGTGAGCAGCCCTGATACGCGAGATGTATTCTTCTTGAGGCACGACCTTTTTGCCGCTTAGGTGGCCACAGCGCTTGGTGAGGACCTAGAAGAGGTGAGCATATGGTTAAAGTAGAATCGCATATATCAACCCAAACAAAAACAACAGCAAAAAAGAAAAAAAAAAAAAAAAAAAAAAAGGATCGAGAGAGATGAAAACAGAGACAGAGGAGAGAATTACAAGAAGGGAGATTTAAACAAGTTACTTACTTGGTCTTCTAGATGAGCACCAGCTACTCCGGCACGGATATACTGCTCTACGGTACGAGCGACCATGATAGGTCCTATAACAGAATTAGCTCCTATAAAAATAGTTAACTTATCACCGAAGACTTACCGCCGTATCCAGTATCCATATCTGCGATCAAGGGTGGACCAAACGGATCGAGGTTAGCAATCATCTCGGCATTCTCTCTCATCTCATGAAGCTGAGCGATGGCCAAGTCTGGCTGACCGATACGTGAAGCCGTAGTACCCGCGCCCGTCTCCAAGTGGACAAGTTAGCGATGGTCAATAACGATACTATATATCCCATATCACGTACCATATACATGGCGTTGAAGCCTAGCTCCATAGCGGTACGAGCTGAAAGGCCATCATATACACCGGGGCAGATGATAAGCTCGTTAGTCTCAAACAACATCTTGCGGAGCTTCTTGGCGCCAGATGTAGGTTCACGGATGCTAGATACGATGTGGCTGAGCTGCAGTGGCCCGTCAACCTTATCCGCAGCATCTTCTACAGAGGGTGACACGACAGCGACTTCTTCGACAGTGAGAGTTGTGGCGCCATCATCCTCTAGAATTTCGACTGTGTGAACCAACGGGACTGGTTTGACGGAGTCGTAACGCTGGCCAGGTCCGACCTCCGTTGGCGCCTGAAGAATGATAGTCGTATCATTGTCCAGTTCGGACGTATAATTTGTGGAAGGGATCGCGGATGGAGCCATGGCTACAAGAAAATCCAACAGTAAGATAGCAATACTACCGAGATAGATTAAGTATGAGGTGTCAATCTGTTGTGTATGGCTTGGGAGTTGAGGTGATGAATATGAAACCAATAACACGTTTACCAACCGATCGTGAGCTTGATATTTATACTTTTTTCACGGTCTCTCCTCTCTCTCCTTTACTCACAATCTCAGGATACTATACTCTATCGGCCTACACTCCAAGGTTTCCCATCCCATGTACCGATGCCTAGAGTTCCTCCGTCGCAGTAAGCACCGGCCGAGATACACCACTTTGCTTGGCGCATATGTGACTTTTTCATCCCTTTCCCCTGTCGACAGATCGCCGATATCGTGTGTATGATTTCGCTTTCACGGACTTAATCTGCGGAGTTCTGTGATCAACGCCTCAGCTGCACTCCACGTTGATCGTACTTATCTGGGGAGTCCCACGGCATCCTTGTAACTAGCTACACGTGGAAAAGGTATAGATGTCTCTCAGCCTTTTTTTCTTCTATATTCTATAAACTACCTAAAGTATAGGTAGTCATCATAGACATATAGAAGCTCGGAATATAGGCGTAAACTAGGTACCCATCATTCATAATCCATATTTCTGAATAAACTATAAACTATTGATCGCGTTAAACTCGCGCTTTCGACCTAATGATAACCATCTCCTAGTATTCATGCAGAAAGCCAGGCAGACCACCTTCAGATGATCAGTAGGCCAATCAGTATTGCAGGAAGACCGATGTGTGACCATAGTTCCAATAATGTTACCTATAATCACCGGAGAGTCTTGGAATACCTAACAGGTACGTCAGCGATTTTAGTCGCTCGAGAGGAACCTTGCGTAATCTCGAGTATTCTCCCGAGGTCTCCCGTTCTAGCGAAAGGATCGTTAGAGTATTCGGTATACCATAGCGGGATAGCCTTCCCAGTGACGACTAACCCCTTGTTGTCGTTATTCGGCCCATCAACTTGCGGCTTTTGATAAGTGGACTATCTAGAGTTGTGTCTAGGCCTAGACGATAAAGCTTTCGTGGTTAGTAGCTTCTTTTCTAAACAAGCTTTATTCAGCTCTTAAAAATTCATACGTTGAAGACACTATAATAAGCAATCTAGGTAATATCTGTTCAATATCAAGGATATGATACCTGGGAAGAAAGTCCGCACTAAAAGCGTTTTCAGCGCGTCTTAGGAGACCGCCAACTATAGCTAGACCAGGGAGTGTCTCAGAGCAGCTTGGAGAATATCGCCACCGGCCTCGTCTATCTCTCCTAATTGTCGTCTTACTCTTACATTAGTAAAAGAGTGCCTAGCGAGTTTTGTAGGTGTGGCTCGACTATACGCCAACGCCAGCCAGTAAGACAACGACGCCACCTTGATGGCCCAGGCCGTGCGGCTGTTTCCCTTGTCGAATTTCCTGGCTTAGATTATCTCTTGTTTTTTTTCTTCTTCTGCTCACTCCTCCTTTTTTTTTTTTTTTTTTTTTTTTTTTTTTTTTTTTTTTTTCTTTTCTTTTTCCTGTATAGAAATCCCTTTCGAAAAGCAATAGTGGCCATGCCTAGAAGCAGTCGAAACTTCAATCTTAGTCATTCGTTTCATTGGGGATTTATTTGCTAGGTTTAAGAGTTTATAATACACGTGAGAAAGGGGTTCGCAGCGGGCCGTACCGGAAGAAACGTAACCTCAGCCGCCAAGTCGTACTGCTAAACCACATATGAACTTACTCAACCACATCTTGTATGCGCGCGACCCATATCTCCCCGCAGATATCTCCTGACTACCTACCATGATCCACTCCGACGCCAACAGTTCCGCCGTCCGCTGACTATTTTACCGTTTGATTCCCCCGCGGTTAGTTCTTGGAACCAAGACTTGCCAAGCCATATAATGTACCTAGATATTCTTCAGCAAGCGGCATCCGTTATCAATTTAAGGGTTGATTCCAACGGTGTTTTGGGGGTGGCACAGACCAATAGGAATCAACTATGACTTCTCGTGCTTCTTCTTTGACATGTGCAAAGACAAACCCTATGGCTCTAAGTTTGCCTCATCTTACTTTTGGTATTATCCGCGTCGAATCCTAGAGATGCTACTTACGACTATCTCCCTGTAACCGTACCTGATGGAAGCCTCGTGAAAGTGCCCAGGACGCTAACCATTCATCCGAAATGTGGCTCGGGCTTATTTACCTAGCGTTTATTACACTCCTTGGACCGGGCCTCAATGCGGCCACGGTGGCTACCCTCTGGTAATGATCAGAGCTGGGTGTATAGGATAGAATTTGCCATGATACTTTACGGGAAGCCCGTTATCTGCCGCCGTTATCTCTTCGCCTGCGTTTTAACTGCCTTTAGACTGGAGGAATATTACCAACCGACTTGGCCTCCTTGGCGAGCTGGATGGATTCTGTATACTACTGGATTAGGGGTCTTGGAGTTTGCATACAAGGATTACGCAACAAGCTACTATGACCTGATAAGAGTTAGCGGTGTTGGCAGCGTTGGCACGCAGGCGGAATATGCTTTTGAAATCTCATCGAGATGTGAGGAACTATTCCATATCTCGATCAGTTTGGCGATGCTTACCTTGCAGGCTTGTAATATTTTGTTGCTAACGCCGTCCTGACATCAAACAGCTTGGCGCCAAGTTGACCTTTCCTAAGTTCGGAGTCCGAAGGAAGCTTTGATAAACTCGATATATCACATTTATAACGGGTACGTTGTGCGTCGTGCGTTGTGCGTTGTGCGTCGTGCGTCGTGTATTGTGTTATGCTAATGAGTTTTGATCGTAAGGCTTCTTCAAATGGTTAACTATATTGAATACATTAACTTCTAAACGCTTGAGATAGTTAAAGAATGAGGGTACAAGAGCTGGCTACCATATAGGCGTAATATGGGCAAGTATATGACGAGCTCTAGTTCTGGTAAACAAGGGCGAGCTATACTATACTAGACTTCGGAGATTCTATTGGACAAGCGCTAAGTGCCGTATCAAATTACTGTTGCTGCCAAGCTGTAGTCGCCAAGCACAGGCCCCAGCAAGAAGCCCCGGGAGGAGGAGCCCCAGGTCGGATCGCGAAGCTAGGAGTTCTCGGCGCTGGTCTGACACATTACATTGGCCACACCGGCGTGCCTAGATCACCACGTCAGATGGCGTCGTCGGGATACGACAATGGCGGGATTCCGACTAGCTGAGACCGGGCGCCCCCCGGGCCACCCTCATAATAAAACCTGCATGCGTTTATCCTCATGGATGTCCTCTGGTTAGCTAGCCAAGTTCGTCCGCCCACCTGAAAGCATAACCAATTCGGGAATTTTCCGTTTCCCCGTCTACCGTCGTATTACTATTTCACCAAGAGAGTTCTCCGCGTCGGACGTGAGGCTGGGAGGTTAATCGGAGGACCGCAGGTGGGTGGGTGGATGAGGGATTTAGACCCCTAGAGGCTATTCTACATGCGCATTGGCGGGTAGCCAAGAAATACTAAAGAAGGAGGCTTCCGGTCCAGACTATCGCGAGCTTGGCCTAGCATTTCATTTAGATCCCTCCGCCCTTATATCGCCAACGACCAAGCAGCTTTCCCATATGACCGCTCCTCACATTTTCGCACAAACGTCACCATGTCAGATGAAGAGAAATTCGAGTCTACCCCAAATATTAGCCCAGAGCCGCAGAAGCAGAGGAGCTTCTTGGGGGGTTTCTCACGGCAGCTCACAGAGGAGATCAGCGCAAGCCTAGGGTCTATACCCCTAATAGCATGCTGCTTCGCTACGGGGCTTACCGATGGCACATTGTATAACGGTAAGTTACGATAAGTGCCTATGTCGAGATCTCAGATACTAACGTTCATTTTAGCTTACGGCACTTTCGTATCGATGCAAACTGGTATGTCTGTCCACTTAGTCCTCGTCGAACGTACCTGAAATATACAAGTACCTGATTTGAGTCCTGACACGCTCATTAGGAAATACCGTCTTCGTCGCGCTCGGTACATCGGGGCAGAATAACAAGCCTTTCGGATGGGCCCGTTCTCTCTTCTCCATAGGCTGCTTCGTTATCGGATGCCTAGCCTTTTCCCGATTTCATAAGCTAATCGGAGGCGGGCGCCGCAGAACGACTCTCTTCTTCTCCTTCTTGCTGCAAACAGTCATCGTCATCGTGGCCGCGACTATTATACAGACGGGCGTGGTCGACGGCACATATCCCTCACGAAGAGATCCGGCTGACGTGGACTTCCTCGAGCTTGCTCCTATCGGGCTGCTTAGTTTCCAGGCCGCCGGCCAGATCGTCAACAGCCGCGGTTTGGGAGTAAGCGAAGTCCCTACGGTGGTCATCACAACTCTACTATGCGACTTGATCAGCGACGAGAATATTTTACAGCCTCTCAGGAAGAACGTGAAGCGCAACAGGAGAGCTATCGCTTTCATCTTGACGCTGGTGGGCGCTATATGCGGAGGTTGGATCTCCAAAGCTACCGGTGCCGTACAGCCTAGCCTTTGGTTTGTCGCCGCCATCAAGGCAGCAATTACCGCCTCCTGGTTGTTCCTAGACGGGAACCCCAAGGAGTGAACGAGTCTAAAGAGCCAGCGGTACCTCACCTAATAAACAACAGAGATGTGATGAAAATTATCGTACGTAGGTTATAAGGTACGTTAGGTATATTTGACATTTCGACCTTCCTTTACGACCGGTTACGCCAATAGAATAGAGTATACTGCCTAGACCCTTGCTATACCTTATACCTTGTAACTAGATACCTTTGATGTTGGAGGCTCTTAGTCTCGGGTGGATGGGCTTATAGAAAGAAGCTCTCTTGCCGAATGGTATTTATTACTAAATTCAACCTTCTCAAAATCGCAGTTATGATCTGATAGACTCGAGAGCATATTTGGCCGGGATAGATGATGGATTCTTCTTAGCGTCATCCACATTAAGACTTCGCGCCGTAAATATAACTTGGCGATGGCACAAATAATTGAGTTGGCTGGAATCTTTTTGGGAGCACAATTTGCTAAGCAAATGAGTTTGTCGTCTTGACGTTATGTGCGCGATCGGGATGTGGTGGCTAAATCGATGTGTAGTTTAGCGGGTTACTTGCCATATAGCTGTCCTTAAGCAGCTTATTTCACAATCGATAACCCAGTACTTGGCACTTTGGCGGAGTGGTTAACGCGATGCCCTGCTATTACCCGATAGATAAGGCATTCCCTTCGGGGGCGTGTGTTCGAATCACACAGGTGTCGATCTTTTTTTTTTTACTTACCTAATTTATTTTTGCAACTGCTGCGTATTCTTGCCCTGGTCTTTCTCACGGCCGCAATGTGACAGTTTTATCGTGACGCATTTGCGAAACCTGTCATTCTCTTATTAGATCCACTTGTCGTCATTGGAGTATCTACCTAAAGCAAGCCGTTAGAATGAATTGGCCTCCCTGATATCGAAGGCACCCACAGTGCTGCGCAGTTTCTGGTAACTGGGGAGCAAAATACGGATTGGGATGTTGGTAACCGTTGAGCCGCACGCATGTCTAACCGAGTCTCGATGGTAGGGGCGCGGAATACGACGTCAGCGGAACCCGGATACGACCCGATGGTGAGGTTCCAGACGGCTGGTATTGTACGACGGTAGCCATCGCGATAGTATGGCCACAACCGCGGAGAGTGGTAATTTAAAGGCTATGGGAGCCAAAATGGCACCGAGGGATCCGGGATTCGAATGGATGTTCGGTTATGATGTCAAAATTCTAATGAACTCGGTATTCACCACGGCGCCGGATCCACACAAGAGTATCCCTTACCTGGGTCATAATGGACGAACCTGAACCTTTGCGTAATCGGGTTGTATATGTGCTGTCGAGGACAGTCCAGGCACGGGCTCTCCAGAGTTAATGCTCTGGGTCTGATATCACCAGCATAGATTCCAAAATGGCTCGCTATCATAGTCCGAGGTCAAATATAGATCTCTCTACGATATGGTTAATTCTTTAGGTAGAGATCCGAAGATAGGCTCGCCTAACTTACCTCGCACGGGGCTACGTCCGGCGTGCGTTATGAAACTCAGCAACACATAACCCGGATTTATGTAAAGGTTCCCCCATAACATCCAATCCAGACATTGGTAGTATTTACCAGATCTTGACGGAATAGGACTACGACCATACTCGTTGAGCTCTACAAGAGGATGGCTATCTCTGGCATAGCGTAGAGCTGTCGTATACGTCGTCGCGGCTTCAAAACCGATACCGCCACAATGAAGTCATTCCAGAGGTAGCCATTTCTAGACGGATCCTTAAGATAATGAACTAAAACTGATTCCATTCAACTCGTGCTGTCAATGGCTACCTCCGAGTAGCCTCCGTGTTTTATACTTCCGCGAAAAATGAAGTTTTAGTAAATCTTGCGCCGATCATGCTCAAATGTGTAGTTTGGCAAGGAATGGGAATTCCGGTCTGTAACCCGGTTTACTTGAATCTGCTCATGGAGGGCTCTCTTATAGATATATCCGCGTTCCCCAGAATGCAGCCATGCGTTGGATGTCGACCAGTCATTTCTTACATGTAAAATTGAGACGGTGCCGTTTCTCGGCGAAAGCTAGGAATATCCGGACGAATTCAACACCCTTCGAACTGTGATACTCTGTGCTACCTCTGAAGTACATCAGATTTGCCAAATTCGAGACGTAAAGCTCGGGTTTAATCTCGTAATACCCCTGAACTATAATCCAGATGAGGTAGAATTCCGATAGGATGGTGATCTAGGGCGTTGAGGCCGGTAGTAACTTAGCTCTTGTCTTCACAGCTACCTCCGAGATGTGTTTACAGGTCGAAATAAACAATTTTCGCGTTGTAGGCTTTTCCACTTTCCCAAATCCAACTCCCTATAAGATATAAAGCTTGCTTTTTCTCTCCAGGATTGCAAGCTAC
Source organism: Daldinia bambusicola (assembly GCA_022478815.1). Classification (NCBI taxonomy): domain Eukaryota; kingdom Fungi; phylum Ascomycota; class Sordariomycetes; order Xylariales; family Hypoxylaceae; genus Daldinia; species Daldinia bambusicola. The sequence goes on from MU284185.1 coordinate 106,952, forward strand.
AAGAACCGAAGCGTGTCTAATCTATTCCCCTTGGAGGGCCCTAGGTCGACATCATGGCGGCAATTCAACAGCCGCAGGATTGAGGCTGCAGCCCGGCCAAGTCGTATATATGCTATTCGGAGGGATTCAGTTTCAGACGAGCTTTCAAGCTACCACGTCCAAACCAGGCTAATTCGAGTTCTCATGTCCAGGGTTACCTCCGAGATATCCCCCTTGATCCTACAGCGACCCTGAATAACATACCCTTGATCCAGTGCAAGACGTACAATGTAGCGTTAACGATTTCTCGACGGGAAATGAAGATATCCGGCTCAAGATAACACCATTCGACCTTTCTTCCGAGCCGTAATCCTGTGGCACGTTTTTTCCCGATTCCCACTCGATATCGCTAATTAATTCCATCCCGCTGATATGATGCGATTCCGGAATCGAGCACTGCGATGCCCTGATTGGAGCTGTTATGACCCGATGGCCCTACTAGAACTACCTCGAGTAGCGCTACACAGTGGGCATGCGAGTAGTGCGGAATCCGAGGCATCTAATCGACGGCGAATTGACTTCTCAAATATGGAATCCAGAGGCATCCGAATTTGGACCAATACTCACCCTATCAGGTTACAACCAGATTAATTCGACTCCTTACATTAGAGCACTACCCCCGAGGCAGGTTATCGCAATGATTTGCACCAATACGCTTCAAATCAAGTCCCGATCGGAATGGTCTCATACATCCCGTGTAGAGCCGGCTATCTTGACACGAATATCGGCGATACCTGGCCCGAGCCTGCTTTATTAAGCTACCCACGTCAAGGTCATCCTCCACGTAGCGTAATCTCTCCGATATCCATCGAACTGACTTTGACCTGTTTTTACCAAAGCCAACTTTGTATTTTGCGAGTTGGATTGCTCAAGCGGTAGTGATACTACCAGGGCTGCTCTAGTACTATTTAGCTCCTTCTCGGAAGTCTGATTTAGTCCAGCTATCAGTTTAAAAGTCCCCCCTCGACCTGAACAGGTAGGCACCTAAATCCCATACTGCAACCCACTCTACCGCACACCCCCGACTGGAATCGCTAGTGTCGACGCAGCCTGATCCGATTCCTATCGTAGTCAATAGATACGCCTCGCCTAGTGGTGCAGCCTGGATTTACCTATGCATTAAACCTTAAACAACTGCCTATAAGCCTATCCACTTTAAAGCGGCCATATTCGGCTTCGTTCAGTGAAATAAATGCCTGGTTCCTGCTCTTTTGAGCCATGCCCTCCAATTGTTCCATGGTATATTCGTGCTCATGAAAGCGTCGCACGTCGAAGAAGTTATTGACAAGTTGCTGCAGCCGCACTCTGAAATAACCCCTGTATTTCTCATCCTTTGCATCGCCTACTTTAGCAGAATGCGGATGGTGATAGTCGGGATCTACAGCCCAAACCCACGCCTCATCCACCAGCCCAGTGTCCAGCAACGAATTAACAGCAGCTTGGTCAATGACTAGAAAGACGTTGCGCAATATCCCGGCACCAACACCGCCGCTGTCGAGCGCCCTTGCGTGATCGTGGGCCCTCATCCTCTTAGGTGGCTTATCGCGGACCGAGAGGAAGTGCTGCCGAAGCCGTTGAAACTTGGCATCTCGAACTTGATCGTCACGCTGAGCTGTGTATCTTCCCCCGACGTCAGGCTCTCGGTCCTCATCACCCTCCTCATCACCCTCCTCATCACCCTCCTCATCCCCCTCATCGCCGCCTCCTGCGCTTTCATCAACATCAGCCATAGGCAGCGGCCAATCCAGCCTCTGCAGATGCCACACCATTCTCACAGGATTTCCGATGCCAACTGCGGACCGGGCGTGGTAGAGCGCACCATCTAACCGCAAATCGTAGTCCTCCATGCGCTCCTGAGAGTCCCCGGCCTCCGGGTCCACGAACATGGCAAAGCCCCACACTTCCTCCTCCTTGTTTTCGGCAAACAGACGTTTCACCCACGGCTGGACGTGAGGGCTGTTGAGGATGGAGCTTTCCTCCTTGTCTATTCTCAATCGATGGGCCTCGTTGTGCCGCCTGACCGTCTCCTCCAGAGCATTGGCGATCGCTTTCTCCTCGCCTTCTTCATAGAGCTGCGCTCTGATCGCTCTAAGCTGCTCCGTGACTTGCCGCAAGTGCTCCGCGGACACGGCCTCCAGAGCCCCAGAGGCGGCAATGCGTGCCCGCAGCTCGGGGAAGCCGATGTCGAGCCAGTAGCGCTGGCGAAGAACGTCGAGCTCCGACCCCGAGAGCTGTTGGGGACTTTCCACGGCCCTCCTGACGAGATCCGCCCGGGCGAGAGAGGAAGACTTGGAGATGTTTGCCTCCAGCATTTCCGCGTCCGGGAAGTCAAGGATGCGTAGCCTTGCCTGTGCGGAAACGTCGTTGGGCTGCGGCTGCCTATTGACTTCCGAGATGAGCCTGGATAGATCCTCTGCATTGTCAATCCCGCGACATACACGCACGAAACCTGTGACTAGCTGTTCCATGATGACGGACAAATGCACACCTTGACACCGTGGGTGCTTAAGTAAAAAGGAATTCGAAAGAAAAAACAACTTCCCACGAAGCCCTCGCCGGTACTTTACCACATCAAACCAATTTTGATTCACAAAGTCGTCCAGGAAGATGTGGTGGACTCTAAGTGAGAGTAGGTTGTAAGGCTCTAGGTAGCTGCGGTAAAGCTTACATTGTGTACTTACCTAGGAGGTTCTTATATTACGTACCCCGCAATAACAAATAATAAATTTCAGTCAAACATGAGCCACCTTTCGAGTAGCACAAGAGCCCGAGCTTCCTGTCGCAATACTCGATAGCGAATAGGAATCTGACTCTTCGTAGCTCTTGTAAGTTGTAATGAGTTCCAAGGTACGAGGTACGTATTTTCGAAACTGGAGGTCCCCCTGCGGGTGACATGAACCTTAAGTTTTATGTTAAGTTCGAAGTCTTACATAAGGCCGTCGCCCGCCTGCTGGGGGACGCTG
>MU284186.1:0-48712 GCA_022478815.1 Daldinia bambusicola
ATAATATTAAATAAAAAATAAAAATTATTTTTAAAAAAAATAATAATTTTAAAAAATATTAAAAATATAATTTTAATTATTTAATTTTAATTAAAAATTTTTTTATTAATTTTTAAATTTATAAGTTTTTATAATAAATATATTATTATTAATATTTAAATTTAAAAAAGTAATTTTATATAATTAATATTTTTTATATATTTATTTTATAATAAAAAAAAAAAACTTTTATATTTAATTTTAAAAAATAATATAAGTAATATTATAATTATATTATATATTATATAATTATATAATTATATATAATATATAATTATATAATTTTATTAATTTAATAATTTAATAATTATTTATAATTTTATATATTATAATTTTATTAAATTAAAGTGTTAAATATTTAATAAGTAATAAATGAAAAATATATTACTTTAATTAATTAATATTAAATTAATTTAAGTGAATTTAATTTTAAATATTTAATATTTCCTGGAATTAATATTAATAATATTAAAATATTAATTATAAAAATAAATTTTAAATTTACGAAATAATATTAAATATTAAATTATTAAGTATTAATGTTATTTATGTAAATTTAATAATGTACTTTAAAAAGGTATTATACTTTAATTAAAAAAATGGGTAAAATTAAAAATTTAATTTAAAATATTTTTAAATAAATATAATTTTTACACATTTAAAAATATTTTTAAATATTTATAAAATTTTATAAAATTTCATTATTTTTTTTCCCTTTTTAACGGATAATAAAGGTTAAAATAACCTTTAATAAGTGTTTAAAATTTGGTACATTAACTTAATTACTACCCGTTTTCCTAATTAAAGCGTAGCACCCCTTTAGGGTGCATCGTCGAGTTTACGCAGATAGCACTAGTAATGTACCTAGAATATAATGGTATATTGTACTAGTATATTATAGGGGCTATCATAGTGGGGTAATGGAGGTAACGGTAAGACAGGGGATACCCTTAACTGACACTCTGACACAAGCGTTCCCATCTTCTAATTGGTTCAAGTTCCTAGTGAAACTCTACCTCCCCCTGATAAAGGAGAACAAGGAAATCTCGACTATGGTATTGAGGCTCTTTGACTTTTGCGCAACTTCGATTTCCTAACAATCGCTAACAATTGACCAATCAGAAAAGAGATTCGGTCGGATCCGTGGAAATCAACACCCCCCGGTTCAACTTATGGACCGGGAATTCTCAAACCAACGTAACCCGAAGCATCTCGGACATGAGACGAAATGATGGGTTAACTCGGCCTTGGTATTCGCCTGATGGTTCGAGGTTCCGCATAATACCCATAACCTTCATAACCCCCGTGTCGATCAGCGGGTAAAACACTGACGATAAAAAGCGTGGAAGATCTCTCTGAATATGATCCACATTCTTCTATCTCATCACCTATCACCTTTTTTTTTTTTTTTTTTTTTTTTTCGATTCTATCATCCTTCTGCGAAGGTGATCTGGCTTCATTCCTTATCTCTTCTATTCGTTCGTTCTGGACTGGCTCTGAGCAGTTTCTCCCTAGCATATAATATATCGCCGTTAATAATACCTTAGGTACCTAACCTACTTACTATCAATACCTACCCCATCTCACCGTCATAATGCGTACCTCATTCTCCATCGCTGCTCTCCTCGTCGGAACTGCAGTCGCAGCACCCACCATCCCCTTCATCACCACGACCGCGGTAATTCCCCTGCAAGAAGACGGTGGCGCCGGCGCATTAAGCGCAGCGACAGAGATCAGCCGACGACAGAGCTCTCGACAAGCCTGTTTCGTCATCGGCAGCAAGACGCTGCCCAAAGAAGTCGCCGACGTCGCCGCCAACCTAGCCTCGACCGTCTCGTGCGACAACTCCGCCAAGACCCTCTCCGGCGTCCCGGACGTCAGGTCCGGATCGACCACCTTCTCCTCCATCGACTTCAGCAAGTCCAAGCAGAGCGGGCTCCAGTTCGCGCTGTCCCAGTTCGCGACCGCCGAGCCCCTCGCCAGCACCGACCTGAAGAAGTTCCAGGACATGCTGAACGTGTACCAGGCCACCGAGGCCGGTATCCGTAGCGTCGGCGGCTCCTTAGCTATCAAGGTGCCCAAGTTCTTCCTCGAGATGCAAGTGAGGTAGGTCATACATGCTTCGCTTTTGTTCTGCATCGTAAGTAGACGACGTACTAATTCTTGTATTAGCCGCATTCAAACGGCGCAAGGAAACCCGCCCTCCGCTCCTGGGCTGCAGGTTGACCACCTCCGCGACAAGGTCCTGAAAAACGCACCTAAGGAGTCTTCGGACCTGCTAAACCAGGTCAAGAAGCTTGCAACGCAGCTGAACTAGATGACCGTGGGGAAGTCAATAGACAGACACGATACCTACCTGTCAAGATATTCGCATATGACTTTTGAGCATTATTCGCAAGGCGTTGAGCTTAGCTGATCTAGCTGGGGAACGTTTGTAATGAAGTATATTATTATAGGGAGATTTTTATTGTTCATGAGCCCGTGCCTAATTGCGTCTATCGGTGCCTGTGTATGCAGCTCTATATCTATGCGTGACCCTATGTATGGATTAAATATTCGGTGATAGTAAATCATATTTAACACATCTCTCGACCTGCGCATGAATAAGTTAGTATTGTAATAACGACAGAAGGGACAATAATATGGCTTACATCTTCAATGCTAGCTTGCATAAACCTTCTTGCCTCCAGCCCCGCCCAGATGAAGAACATAGAGAAATCGCCGCCCTTAATCATCTCGGCTCCACCCTGCGTACCAAGTTGTCTGAGGATCGGCAACGAACTGCTCAGTAAATCGACGTTGGGATCGAGGCTCCGGCCAATTCCTTCAAGGAGTAGAATACTAATTACAACATTTACGAAATCGCCTTCTAGCCTCACATGGTGCTGCCTAACCATGTCCAGGACCTGTTGTAGGATGTCCCCAATCTTGACGTTACCCAAAGCGAGGGTCGAGCTCTTGACGTTTAGAACAAGGTGTTGCATTTTCAGGGCGAAAACCTCCTTGTCGATAACCGCATCTGGCTGACGGCAACGTTCACACATCAAGTGTCCTGCCTTGTATCCGTCAAACTCGGCAACAGCGCGGAAGAGGTCCAAGAAGTTTCGACGATTTGTCGCGTTTAGCTCTGTCACGAGCCCAGTGTCGATAAATATTAGCTGCGGCCTGAATCCTTCCTCGTCAATCTTCTTCAGCTCGGCTTCCCACGCCGCGAAGTCTCTCCGTTTGCGATACGGGCGGAGTCTCGCTAGGACTTGCTCGGTTACGTCGGGTTGCTCTTGGGGATGGGGTTTTTGGCCGTTGCCCGACCCGCGCAAACTAAGATCGGGCGTATACGCTTGGTAGAAGCGAACCATAATATTTCCGGGGTGTAGGTCGGCGTGAACGAAATTATCGATTAATAGCATACGTAAAAAGGCATCGAGACCCTCTTGCGAAATATCACGTTGGAAAACACCCCCGCCGTTCTCTAGAAAATCCGCAAGGGGCATTCCCTGTGCGAATTCCTCAATTAGGACCTCTCGCGTCGTAAACTCTAAGTACGGGAACGGGAACCAGGCTGTCGTTCGGTCTTTAAAATTCTTTCGGAACCTAGCAAGATTGGCCGCTTCTATCCGCAAGTCTAGCTGTAACTTCATCATTTCACCGAATTGAGTTACCTCGTCAGGTAGAGATAACCATTCGATCGTAGGTATAACGTTAAGTACCGAAGCGAAAAAGCCCATGATACGGAGATCACGTCTCACGGTTCGTTCCACGCGCGGATGTAAAACTTTAACGGCGACATAGGAAGAGGGGACGCGCTTTGGCACGCTCTTCAGGACGGTGTCTACTTTACGTCGAACTTGTCGCCGAAGATTGCTGCGAGTCTCCGCGATATCAACGTCGCCTGGCGCGGTAAGGTCCGGCTTCAATTTCGCTCTGTACACCTGAGCAATAGCACCAACGCCAAGAGGCGACTGATCAAATTCTTCGAAAATATCCTCGAATCTTCTACCATCAAATGCTTTTTCAACTATGCGCATCGTCGCTTCTAGGGAATGCGCAGGGGCGTGGGAATGGAGTTTGGCCATGATATCGCACATTTCGGTTGGGAAGATGTCAGTCCTTGAGGCGGCCCATTGTCCGAGCTATAGAATTCACATGTCAGCTTGAGTATTGTAATGGCAATTATGGCCATATGAGTGCACCTTTATAAAAGCTGGCCCAGCCGTCTCCATTGCCTTAACAAGAAAGCTATACCACCATAATGTGCCAGTTCTTTCATTATCTCGGTTCGGTTGGCGACTCCCAATCCATATAGCTGGCACGGCCAATATCACGGGTATAAATATAAAAACCAATTCGATGAATCTCACGCCAGTGCAGAGAGGTTCCCAGAAATAAGAGTCCAGGAATATAACCAATCTATGGCCTAACCGATAGACTCCTCTCTCATCGTCGCCAACTGTCTTCCTCAACTCTTCTCGCGATACTTCGAGCATACGCCCCTCCCTTGTCTTTTCCGACTCGTCATTGTCCTCCTCGGATAGCTTTACGAAAAGAGCAGTTCCAAGAGCGGTATTCGCTGTCGCTTTGAGGACCCGGCTGCTAAGTTTAGATTGTGTATTCCGAAATGGCGGAACGCGCTGGGTTCGGAAACGTAATGTGGAATGCCATCGGACGATATTCGCAGAAGTCTTGGGAGCTTGGGAAGCTCGACGAGCGCAAAACCGACCAAGCAAGATGGCCAATCGCATATCTAAGGGGGGGGGGAAACGTTTATTTATAAAGGGGAAGAGGAACCGATTGGCATGGTGGGCGATGCCGATAAAGGTATTGACCAATTTAGATACTGATACTGTTGTTTCGTGAATGAGGAACTTCGTATCATTGACGCATGTGAGAGATGGATAACCGGGATAGCTCCATACGAAATCGCGTGGTTCGGAAAAGCTACTGCAAACACCGGGTGCGACGGGGTGTGACGTAGTAGATCTACGGGATTCGAGCTACATCGTTACATGTCCAGTAGCGCCTAATGCACGCCACTGGCAAAACTGCGGGATCGAATTTGAGATGGAATTGGGACAAATGGAAACAGAGAGTTATTACATAAGATTTCTAGAATTTCTCCCTTTGCCCCGGCTATTACATGGATCGGTGTTTTCCGCAAACTGACTCAGCCTTATACATAATTGCGAGGCCCGACGCGGCAAATAAAAAAAAAAGTTACGAAAGTTGAAGATGATACGGATAAGCCCCTCAGCGACAACAATTTCAATTTAATTTTTTCGCGTTCAATCTTTGATCGCATACGGTTTCACATCCCTTAACAATATCCTATAACATCCCCTTCCCCATTAACTGCTTGTTATATATATTTTTTTATTAGTCAAATACTAGAAAACCAAACTATAAGTATGGGTTGGTTTTGGGCAGACGGTCCTGAAGCCAAAGCCCAATCGCGGCCTTTATCGCATCGCTCCTTTGGACCTCAAGATGGAGGACGCACACCCCCTGTAGGTCAAATTTAAACCTCTAACTAAATGTCGTATAAAATTCTAATTGTGCTGTCTAGCCGGGTTGTCCGATGCACAAACGCCAGAAGTCAGCCGATGCATTGGCACCTCCCCCAGCTGCTTGTCCAGTAAAGCATACGCCTGCTGCTGTCGAACTCCCCTCGCCCTCGGCATGTCCTATACCCCACGATGCTAGAAAAAACTGGAAAGAAGAGCGCGATTCGCAATCGACCTTTTCGAAATTAAATCCTCTTAACTACATGTTCCGCGACCTTTCGCAAGCACCCGCTCCCGACCAAACGCACGCTCTCCCTACTTCTCGCGAGCCTTCGACGATTCCCAGAGGTGACGGGGATGGCAATTGGGAATACCCGTCCCCTCAGCAGATGTATAACGCTCTCCTGCGTAAAGGCTACACAGACACCGATGTTACCGCCGTCGAAAGCATGGTGAGCGTGCACAATTTCTTGAACGAGGGAGCGTGGGCCGAAATTATGGATTGGGAGAAGCGATTTGCGGGTGGTTTAAAGAAAGGATGGCGCTTGTGCAGTCGCGGCGAGCACAACTTCGAGAACATGGCCAAGAAGTACGGATATGATAAGGAGATCGAGAATCTGAGCCCGAGCCTTGTCCGATTTCAAGGGCGACCAAAGGATATGACACCAAAGGCTACCATGTTCCAGGTTATGGGCTGGATCTACCCTGGAGCATTCGGGTAAGATTCTAGTGCTTCCCTTTTCGCGTATCTTCGGACCAAATTACTAACTCACCTCATAGTACTGAACCACCTTTCGATCGACACGATTGGTACGTATCCCGAGACGTGGACGGGCAGCGGAAAGAAGTCCGCTACATTATCGACTACTACTCCGGCCCGCCTGAGCCTACAGGAGAGCCAGTCTTTTTCCTCGACGTTCGACCTGCTATGACACCAACCGGAGCAGCTGAGAGGGCGCTGAGATGGGGATGCGATGTATGGTGGAAGGCGATAGGAGGCGACACTCGCGAGGAAGAAAAGTTGAAGAAAATGAGAGGATAACGTGGCTGTATACCTACCTAACCCTAGGTAAAGACTACGACTATAATTGATGTCGATTTGGGCACGGAGTTTTTTGGGTTTACCTTTCGGGATGTACTATAAGGGGGAGGCTCGACGATTCATACGATACCTGGCGAGGCATCATGATTCCACAAATTCATGAAGTATTTGTTTATTTGTTCTCTTCTGTATTATCATTGTTCATAACCTTTACCATCCCCCTCTTCGGCTAATGAACGGTAGGAGTAATAGAGTATGCGTCTACCTGAGGCAAAGGACAAACTCCACCAAATGAATTAGCTAACCGTATACCCGTTTTCGGTTGATATAACCGGAAGTTTATAAATCAAACACTAGCCTAGCACACGCGAATCCCTCGTTATACTCTTTTGGTAATGCCGTCATGTTGGAAAACACCGCCGGTGGGTACTAATAAGCCGGATAAATTGTCGTGATCTATTAACGCTTTGAGCATCCTTAATCAAGTGCCGCTTAAGGCTCTGCTTCTTGACACGTGGTTCGCACAAGGCATTTTCATGGAGCTATTCATAACAGGTACCTAATTGTTACTATTAATGTCATCCCGATACCTTCCAGTCTTGCCAATTCCCCGCAAACTCGCTTATGCGCATCCATCGATTCCCGCGGGCATAATGAGATCCTACCATGATCCTTCAACGTGTCCAATTCCAAAATATGATCACAAACTACGGGAATTTGGGTATATTTAAACGTCGCTTTTGGCCCATTGGTTTCATTTCATGCATCACTCATACAAACATATACCCTATCGAGCTGGTGATCACTTTATAGAGCACCAGTGCTTCTGTTTAAGTGAATATATACCTAACTTTCCAAGGGAGGGCATTTGCTCTCTCGATTAGACGTAGAGCTCTATGTAAGTATCTTTCAACTCCTAGTGAACCTGAATCCACATTGCAAAACTTTTCACGCGTGCCTGTGATATTAATCAACCAGACCGAATCTGTGCCACATCGCATTCCAACAAGTCGAATACATACCTACCCTAACCTGAAACCTTCCACCAATGCTACAGCCATCAACGTATCGCAATATTCTTAAGTGGAACGTTCAAAACTGGCTGGGCAACTACAAGGCGACGACTCTCGACGAGCTCTGGATAGGACTGTTGGCGCTACAAGCTCTCTTGATAGTAGGCGTCTTTAGCCTCCGGGCCTTGGAAGCGATAGGTTGGAGAACACCGAAGTTGAGGTCGAACTGGATAAGATCCTATGGTATACCGCCTTCGGTAGGTTAGGCTAGGTAGATAAACAATACAGATGCATTGCTATGAGATGATCGGAACTGTTTGTTCTAAACAAGATACATGTATAAGCGAGACCCCCCTCTTCACTCATACAGTGAGTAGGGCAAGCCAATATGAGTACAGCTTATATACCGTATAATTCCGTAGCTTAGATATAATGAAATTAGTGAATGAAGGTGACGCTTTCAAGGTATTTTGCGTATGACATGGCCTCATCTTCCTAGAAATTCTTTGAGAGAAACATTGAAGAAGTTATGAGCTGAAGTGAGCCAAAAAGAGAGCATTGAAAACGGCAGAGCTCTTTCTATCTCATCTGAATATGAGAGTGATACACTAACCTTTTTCAAATGAGCATATGCACTCACCATCTTGAGCAGTTCATCTTATCCCCGAAAATCATTCAATTGAATTTGTATGTTTTCCAGGTTCCTAGTAAGAGAATCCTGCTCGTGTCTCGGTCAAGGGACTGTAAGCCGAAGCGATCTAGATCTATGGTGGGGAAAGTACTAACTAAAAGCCCGAGAGGACGCGAGGGGCAGTCGATATGCGGTTCCAACTACCTACCTAGAAGTACTATGTCATGCTGATGATGTAAAACTAGTTGTCGGGTCGCGATTAATCGCGATATTTCCATCTTATACCTGATGCCATTATCACAGCCCGAAAAGAGTCGGGCCACAGATACTCAATATAAACCACCTTATATTAGTATTACTAGTTATAGAAAATACCAGGAGATCACGTCGTAGTCAACATTATCATAAGAAAAATATTATTTTACATCGAGATACACCGTTGCTAATCATGTCTACCTCACTTTCAGGCTCCATTCTCCTTTCCGGTGGAACAATCATAGCATTCAATGAAGAGGATGAGAGCATCGAGGTGGTTAGGAACGGTTCCTTGCTGATAACTGGTGACCGCATTACAGGAATTTACAATGATGCTCGCCCAGATGATTTACCCTCAGATACAGAAATTGTCGATTGCACACACAAGATTATTTCTCCCGGCTTCATTGACACGCACCGACATGGTTGGCAAACGGCCCTGAAGACTTTGATACCCAACACTACATTACCAGATTATTTATACCGATATGCCGGAGCTGCGCCGTCGCACATGTACTCGGCTGACGACGTATACCTCGGACAGCTCACGGGGCTGCTCGAGGCTCTCAACGCGGGCGTGACAACGTCGCTCGATCACGCCCACCACATTTGGTCTAAAGAGAGAACTGATGCTGGCTTTCAGGCATCTGTCGACAGCGGCGCAAGGGTGTATTGGTGTCATGGATTCACTAATCACGGCGATTATTCGCTCGCGGACCAAATCGCCAATTTCAAAGAGCTGGCTAAGTCAAATCAGACGTCTGATCTAGTTACCGTAGGCGCTGCATTTGATGGCTGGACAATATGTCCACCTGAGGACGTTGATGCTGTGATTTCTGTTATCAGGTATGGGAAAAAGTGATTACCTATTTGTCCCATTGATGTGTCACTAATGAACTATAGAGAGTTGAAGATTCCGGTGTTGACAACGCACCACGTGGGCGGACCATGGTTGGGTATGTTCCTCAGCTATAAGAAATCCAAAAGCCTTACCTCACTTCACTTACCAATTGTTTTACTGACGAATCATTAAAACTTACCTGCAGTCAACAACTCACCCGAGCTTCTCCAACGTCTCGGCCTCCTAGACACCGAGATGGCCGTGGTCTTCTCGCACGCGACGGAGATAACCCCGACGGAAGCAAGACTCCTCCGGTCCGCGAACCAGTTCATCTCCATCACCCCCGAGTCCGAAATGGCCTACGGCCACTCCCACCCGACCGCGCACCTGATCCAGGACCAGGCCTCCCTCGGCGTCGACACCTTCTGCACGTTCTCGACCGACCTCCTGACCCAGGCCCGCATCTGGCTCCAGCGCACCCGCGCCCGCCTCTTCGACCACGTCCTCGCCGACTGGAAGGTCCCCGCCAACAACCCCATGTCCGTCAACCAGGCCTTCCTGCTAGCCACGCGCCAGGGCGCGCTCGCGCTGCGCCGCCCGGACCTCGGCGTCCTGCGCGCGGGCGCCAAGGCCGACGTCCTCGTGTTCGACGGCCGGTCCCCGGGAATGCTCGGGTGGCGGGACCCCGTCGCCGCTGTGATACTGCACGCGGGCGTCGGGGACATCGTGCACGTGCTAGTCGACGGGAGGTTCCGCAAGCGCGACGGGAAGCTGACCTACGAGAACTACGGCGCGCTCGCCGACCGCTTCCTCGCGAGCGCGGAGCGCCTGCAGAAGAAGGCGGTCGAGAGCCCCGCGCCGGTTCTCGAGGGCCGGTTCTGGGGCGGTTGCGAATTGTAAGTTGCCCATGGAGAGGCGCCCGAGCCTTAATTATGAAGATTCTCGGGTCTTCGGACTTTACAAATAATGACAGTTGCTGATCTTGTTCCTCTTCATAGTGGGTATGCTGCCGAGGTAAATGTTTCTCGGGGTGCTGGCACCGGCTACGGGAAGCAGTTCCTCGAAAAGTAGATTGCGGTTGAGAGGCATATTATTGTCGGACAGATTAATCGCAACATGACGTATCTGCTACGCTGATCTGTTCGAACGACCCGTGGGCCATTGTGGTAACGGGATCTTCAATGTCGATCTTCAAGGTCGGCGAAGAGAACTTAGTTAACTACCCACGGATTATAAAATGTCTCATGTCATGACACAGCTAGCGTTATATTCTAATACAAATAGGGCGGGGACGGACCGCTTCGTAAGATTCTAATATGATCATCCTCATGTTTATATGCCTCTACTATAGCCGGATCTGGACAGTTAGACTCCAAATAATTATTATACGATGCTTCTTGGTCGGCAAAAACTTGTAGACTTGACCTTGGTTCCTGGTTTGGATGCCCGAAAACTTGGAACAAGTGGGCATAGATGCAACCCTATCTCCGTCTCCATATGCATTCCCCGTCTGAGCGTGATGTGTGAGCAGGGTTGAGCCCCTGGACCGGGCTACTATGTATGTACCGGGTTGCCTTGGGCTGGTTGAATCTGGTTGGCTAACTACAGTTACGAAGTAAATATTGATTACCAGTTAGATGACTGGCACATTTTTTGAAGTGCAGTACCTGCATAGGTATGCATATGGATTGACAGGTACAATTCCGAAGGTATTCCTTCCGTTCTGCATTGCAGCTTCTTGTCACATTTTGGGGCTGAGATATCATAAGCGAGTCTGTTTTTTGTTTGTTTTTTTCTGCAGGATGCGACACTTGGGCGGTGAGAGCTTTTTGTTACGGCAACAAGGTCTACTTACTTTTAGGTAGAAATCAAGCCTATCTGAAACTAGTAATCTTTTTTTCTCTTATAAAAGGATAGGTCAAATCGACAAGGTTAGCGGACTTATTCGGTCTATAATACTTGTTTTTGCCTAGTCAGATATCGACAGCCGCACAAACCAAAAAAAAAAAAAACATAAAAATTAAATGGACTTTTTTTTTTTACTTCATTCAAGCTCAGAAGTTAGCAGAAATGTGTATTTAAATTTCAATACGAGAATTTATAAGTGTTGCTTACGACAGAGTCTCTTATTCGTGCTCTACCTAACACTTCACCTAACACTTTACCTAGTGCTGATACGCGACAAGGGTTCCAATTTCCTAGGCCCCCTGGTACCTTATCTTCGGTAGTTAAGGGTTCAAATCCTATAGGTTGCGTCTTTACGTAAAAATGCCTAAGGCTGCTACATAAGCCTTGGTAAGATAATGTTCTTCATGGGTTTGAAGGCCGGTATCGATATCGTAATTTCATCACCAAGACACATGCGAAAGTTCTTGATCGTGACCACGTGCCGCTTGGTTTCTTAAGGTCCAGGATGTCTGCATAACTTGTCACACTTGTCACACGCTAATGTCTTGTGGATTCGCCTATGAAAAACGTACTACTTTAGGTAGGTAAATAATGCTTGGTATTGGGGACACGGGATTGAGGCATGGAATTTCAGGAACGCGTGCCCTTTGGCGTCCATTTGGTGTTACCAATGCACTGGACTGGGTGCATACGTTCACCACGCTACGCTGAACTGGGCCAATGCTGACAGACACTTTCGGTCTCTTACACAACAACTTTTTAGCTTTAGCTGAAGACGTTTATTGCAAACTAGGATAGTGGTCTGGCCAGAGTTGGATCATACGTATACCATGTGGGATGGGAATCCGGTTGACTTATATCTAAGATGATCCAATCGGGATGAGGCCTTTTTGGCCTTAGCAAACCTGGATATCGGAGTCTAAGCATAGAGTAGGACATCTATCCGCCGGTCTTACACTATATTGGGTAAGGGGTTAGCCGGGTACTTGAAATTAATACCCACTACGTACCTAACTTAGGTACTGAAAGATCATATACATACATATGTAGTCCGGGCTGTCAGCCGATTCTTTGGACGCCTGGCACTATGTAAGAGACTGACTGAAAGTCTGACAGGGACATTTGCAAACCTGAAAGATAGCGTGAAAGAAACCCGAGTTCTAGACGGAGATTCGAATGCGGCGAACTTCCAGAAATAGGAGAGATTTAATCTGAAACTAACATCAGAAAAAGGGTCACCCGCTACGAATAAGCCGAGTTCCGTTCAATTGGGATCCCATGAGGCTGCTAATAGAGATATTGTGGGCCGACGAACTATAGACACTACCTATCTTAAATCGTCATGATCCCGTTCAATACCACGTTTCCTTATTACTAGCCGGTTTGGATCTTTGGATTTCTTGTCATCGTGGTACTCCGTGGTCGTGGTACTTTGTGAGTAACTGCTAGTCTAATATCTACCGAGTGTATGGCGACGCATTTCTTCGTTGCTTTCTCTCGCGATAGAGTCATCCCCTAACTATTGATCATCACTGATTAGAACTTAGAGGGTACCTAGCTCAGCAGTTCTACTGGTACTCTCCGGATTGCGCTCCTAGGTGTCAACATGATCGGGCTTGGGCGAGATGATTACGATGTTTTTGCCAACCAAGTCCTATGGTCTTTATTCGCAGTTTCAGCAGGTAAGTTGAACAATTCCACTTCGTGAGCGATCGATTCTTACCGCATTTCTATAAACAGTTATAGTAGGACTTAGGGTATTCTGTCGCTTGCGTTACGGTACACAGCAACGGGCGGGATTAGGCTTAGACGACCACATTACCGTATTCTGTCTCATCATTAGTCTTATCGTATGCATTCTTGTCACGATAGCAACAGATTCTGGACTCGGGAGGCATGCGGCCGATTTAACCGACGACGAAAAAAAGAACGCCCTGAGATATAATGCTATTATTAATGCCATCTTAATATGGCAGTTTTCGCTACCGAAGTTCGCCATTATCGCTATATTAAAACGAATTCTCAATTACGGCACTAAGACGGCGATTTTATTTTGGGGACTGGGCATCACTTCTCAAGCATGCGTATTGGCGGTGTCGGTGTTATGGTTCAAGCAGTGCGATCCTGTGGAATTTGGATGGGATAAAAGCATCCCCGGGGGAACTTGTCAGGATATCAAAATTATATCAAACCTGGCGTATTTTACTTCGGCCTATTCCGCTTTTCTCGATATCTTCTTCGCATTCTATCCGATCCCTTTCATCATGCGCTTGAACATGCCGCTTCGCGCTCGCGTCGCCGTGGCATCGGCTTTAAGCCTAAGCGCGCTCGCATTCGTTGTTTCCGTTATCAAACTATCTGCTCTTGGAGATGCGTTTGCTCTATTAGTGATAGATCCCACTTGTGAGTAATTGAGCTATCTGATGTTACTTTGACCAGTAAAGACTAACAGCTACATTTAGTTGCCGTACCTTATCTTGACATATTAGGGATGGCAGAAGGTTATATTCTAATAATTTGCTCCTCCCTGCCGACTCTTGGACCTCTCTTCAGGGTGATGAAAGGGAAGATAACCAGCCGCGGCACCAGCACCAACAAGTCTGGTGCGAATGTCGGTTCCAGCCTGCATAGCTTACACAAAAGTTTTGTTCGCTCGAAAGACCAAAGGTCCACGGACGAGATAGAACGGTCGATTGGGGGAAACTCATCCAGTGTCGATGAGATACCACTGGTGACTTCGCCTATGCCGGTACCGTCCGGTTCGATTAAAAAAACTGTAAATATCTCGATGACTACAGAAGAGATTACCCCCAAGTTTAAATCTCGCCCACATGGCGATAAAATACTATAATAGATGATATCCTGGAAGCAAAACAGTATTCCGGTTTGCAACGTTTCCTGAACCATGGACCCTTCGAACGCATCCTGCAAGAGCTATAGACTGTGGCCATCTAGATCGTTCAACTACTCTTACCTGTGCACATATCACTTTCTCTTAGGTAAAGGTGTCTAACGTGATAATTACCCATGATGCTGCACCTTTTTCGTATTCGCCTCGACTTGAGAAAATTTGTCTCGTACTAATTATTGCGTACCAAGGAAACAAGTTCATTCTCTATTAATTCTGGCGAGGTGGGCCCTTACCTGAAGTGTCTTTTTCTTGTATGAAAGCTCAGAATACTGTGCGGAATGGGGCGCAGTTTTACACAATGGGGGCAATTTGTTTAGCGCGAAACGACCGCCGTATTACATATTATCATCACTGTACCTGACTTACCCTCACTGAGGCTTGCCAAGCACATAGCCACGAGCCAAGGCAAGAAATTCTTCTCGAATCTACAAAGTCTCTTTTTACCAGCCCTAGGTACCCATGACTCGTGTAATAACACATGAGAAGCATGCAGAAGCCCACCTAGGTTGCCGGATATAGACCACGCAGACCATAAACCACGTGGTAGAACGGATCTTCGCGAAACCAATGTGCCTTAAATGTATGATGACTCCCGTTCCCGAGCGGCATTAACCATACCTAACACCAGTACCTACTGCCAAGGGTACTATGGTGATTCGACGGCGCTGCTTCAAAAGGGGTTATCAATGACAATGTTATCATTAGGTTAAATACTTCTACATGTCAGGGTTCAAGCTATATCAGGTAACCTAACAATCTCGTTGATGGACAGACTCCACTTAGTTCTATGTTTGGTATAGTTATCATCTAAATAGATTCTATGTCTAAGGCGTTCGAAAAAGTTGCTATTATAGTTCTAGAAACATGACCTGACTGCCCCTTGATTGTTACCAGGTTAGCTATCGAGACGTATAAGGTACATATACTGTGAGGATGGTTACCATCGTATTACTTTTATTTCGCGTAATGGATATATCCCCATATCGATTTCATGTTATTAGAAATGTTTTGCATGCGCTCCTGATATCTATAGATTACCTCGAACACCTATGATAAGTGCCAATGGATCATGTCGCGATATGGGAAGCCTCTACAATGATCAGTACATTTATTCCCTTCACTTCCAGCTACGATACTCACGGAAATCAACTTCTTTGTCCGCTACCTTTGCAATCTTCAGCGAAGGGTTTTACTGTTAGAGTATAAATTTACAGAAAGGTGCACGGAGTCTTTGAATAAAGGAAACCTCTAAAGAATTCCTTAGATCAAATGAAAGTAGTTCCTCATATTAGAGCTTTTAACCAGTATAGTCATAACAAAGTTAAGTTCATAATATTTAGAACGATGGTTAATGTTCAATGGGAAACCATAATAGCATTGTTCAAATATTGAAATTGTATATTATCGTCGCCCAAAAAGCGGCATCAGTGGAACCCTCCAAGTTCACGATAATACCGCACGTTTCACTCACTAATTTGTCGACATAAACAATGTCTGATTCCGATTCCGCTCAGCAAGATGCCCAAAGACTCGCAAGGTATTTTTCGGATGACAGCAGATTTGAATTCCTGGGTCTAATTGCCCACGGAAGTTATGGTTCAGCGAGTCATGTTCGGTACCGGGACCCCACTACGGAAACGTCGATAGATTTTATCGTGAAAAGGGCGTTTTCGTCACAAATGGCGGAAGACGCTATGAGGAGGGAAAGGGGGTATCTTCAGGTACGAGCAACAAGAGAAGAAAAAAAAAAAAAACCCTGCAAACCCGTAAACCAAACTAGGCAAGTACAGTTGAGCTAACCTATACAAAATGTTGTAGAGACTTCGCGGTGCTTTACATATCGTTCAGATCCTAGAGATTGAAAACAATCCTCTTAACAGACAACCCTCGATCGCCGGACAATGGATTACAATGGAATGGTTACCTTGTGGCTCATTAGCGAACTTCATTTTGAAAGCCAAAACGAAAGTAGACCGATTGCCGAATCGTTTACTGTGGAAATTCTTCCTGTGCCGTAAGTTATTATAGTGGTAATTTACCTGTTGCCTACCCCTTATAAAGTTGTTACCTTATTATCGGGACACCTTTACACCATTTACCCCTTACAGAAATCATAGAAACTTGAAAGCGTCCACTAAGCTAATGGGTATATAGTTGTAAGAGCTTGTATAGCCATGGCGGTAAGTAATATCCCTGGCCGCGTTGCATAGACAACTCCAAATCACCCGTTTCACATTCTAGGCAGTTAGTCTTACAACCTGGTACGTTCGTACTTGTCATCACTCAATCAGCACACCTCTATCAACTTTGAAACCCACACACGGTTGAAACTAACTCATTTCCTTCACAGAACCCCCCAAATCGCGATGATGGCATAGTAGAAAGAGAAGTGGTAAGAGTTGAACCTCCAAAAAAGGGTGTAGCTCATGGAGACTTTCATGCGGCGAATGGTAAGTGAACTAACAACTGATAATCGACAAATGTTTCATTGAAGTGTTTTAACACTAACATCTACAAGTCGTTCTCGGAGAGCCGCCTTCTGATTTTGAACATACGATTACACCAATTCTGAAGGTCATCGACTTCGGCAATGCGTCAGAATGGACCTGGATGGATGGTATGGGCACGAGTACGAACAACAATATCTGGGAAATAGGAAAGGTGAGTTTTTTCTCTTCTACTTAGAACATTGGCTCGAATCTTCTAAGTAGGTCTTGAAACTAACGTCGTTACTAATGAATGCGACAGTTCATGATAAGCTTGATTACACTAAACGAGCGCGAGTATATCCCCAGGTCAGGCAGGGGCGAGATCATGATGCCCAACCAAGGGATGATATTGACGACGGACGCCGTCGCAATCCTCCCGCTCGACCCCCCGGATGCGAGATACCCCCTCCTGGATCCGGAATTGGGAAGGCTCGTCTGTTGGTGCCTAGCGACGGATATGTCGGAGGGCCCTGGCCTGTGGGAAATAGACAACCGAGTAGGGTTCTTTGCAGCTAGTAGGCAACCAAGGGATTATCAAAATCGCGCAGAGGAGACTGATGACTATATATCGCGACTCTGGCGCCAGATAGTATTTGACGCGGATACCTAGCTAGATATCCAGGTTTCATTGAATGAATCTGAACGTTTGTGTATGTCTTTTACTTTACGATCAGGCGGTTGATATAATATACGGTTGAGCGGAGGCGGAAAAGAGTTTTATCTTTCTCCACCAAGTTGCGGGTTTCTGTAACGGAGTGCATATGCAGAAGTTCTGGATTTCAAAATTCTAATATATTCATGTTACCTTCACAATATAGTGAACCGGTTACTGTTCATCGTTCATTCTGATTTGTGTTCTGTGAATTACGTTAGGTATCAATTTCGGCTTTCAAGGCAAAGCATTATCATGCAAGCCACATATTTCTGGCCATGCAAGAAGTGTCAGGGTGACTATGGTCAGCTACCAAATTTAACGAACTTTATTGTTTCTAATTTTAGGCCCCTATTTTAGATAGAGAAAAGCCTGCTTACATGTTAGGATTTAAGCCTTTCTGAAGTTGCCTCCGTGAGTAAATATGGAATGTGTAATAGTCTTGGGAACCAATTACAGTGGGAAATAGGTACCTAAATCAAAAGACACCAGATTGATAAATGGAGCTAACAACATACCTAAGGTAATTGTATATTATGAGAAGCTAATATTACTGGCTAAAATTAGACATACGTATAACAGGAATAGAGGGTATACCTAGCCTCCCTTACATATTAGAGACGTTGATTATTACTAGCGGCAAGGCTAGTATCTTTATTACGTCTTGAGAATAGCCATGGGCGAGATCTTATTCTAGAAAGCCTGACGGGTACTTAACACCTAAGAAAGAACAAAGAATATAAATTCCGTATTTCATCTGTACATTCGAATGCATCTTGATAGGTAATGCACAATAGGGACAGTTTAATTTTGAGCGTATAATAATTTACTACCCAAACAACGTTAAAAAGCAATGTTATATGTGCAACATGATCTAAGGTGTTAAACAGCACGGGAGATCCACTCCTTGAAAAGGGGGTGCGGACATAGCCATTGCACTAGATAGCGCCCTTTTTTGACAACATCATAAAGCTACCACTGGTAACATTAACGTATTATAGGTTTCTGACCTAAGGTATCGATATTTAAAAATGGCGGATACTGGTGCGCGACTTGAAATTGGTCCCATTGTCCGTAAGTTACCTATCACCTTCGTATCCAGTTTCGTGCACCGTGCAAAGGAGGATTCAAACAACCCGTTACCTGATACTTTGAATAGTCGACGTAAACTAACTTATGGTAACTTTAGTTGGTTCCCCGTGGGGTCTTCATTGAAGAGTCTCTCCCTTTGAAAGTGATAGGGTTTACGTATATTGGGTAAATTAATAAGATAAGTCGCTCATGAGTAATGCAAGGCGAAGGTAATACTCTGATTTATAAAGAAATATGCTACCGAGTAGCTGGGACACTAGAATCTCAGCCACTCTATGTATGCGTACATACTTAATCACGTAGTTTATGGCATTTTATTCTTAGGTAGTGACACTGCCCCTGTGAGCTGGTACCTAAACCATCTAGTGCATCCCTTCCATTTATCGCACTTGCGTTTCCGTAAATATAAACCTTGGCTAAATACCTGACGTGTAATATGCAGAAAAATCTTTTCGGGTATCTAGGAATCACTTAATAGAAAGAGCAGGAGCCACCCACCTGATAAGAGACAAAGTTCTTATAATTTCGACTTTCTATTTTAATTCGAGACGCACCTCGAGATACCAAGACGCGTTTGGAAACTTCGCTATGAATATTCCACAGAAATGTACTATTCTTGTCGTTGGCGGCGGTCCTTCGGGGTCATACACTGCTGCGGCTCTGGCTCGTGAAGGTCTGGACGTTGTGCTCCTCGAGGCCGAAACTTTTCCAAGGTAAGCCCTCCCCCATTTCCTCCCCCAGAGACCTCTTCTTTGATGGTGGTAGTTTAAAACTGAACCAAATACAGATACCATGTCGGCGAAAGCATGCTTCCCTCCGTACGGCCTTTCCTGAAGTTCATTGACGCCTATGAGAAGTGGGCTGCACATGGATTTCGAATCAAGGTAATTGAAAAACAACAAGAACAACGTAATGTAATCTCCCGCTAACTTGTTGTTCAAGAATGGCGGCGCCTTCAAACTTGATCATTCCCATCCGGACACATGTGCGTTAATCAAGACCCCTATACAACGATACTCCACTAACGATGCCCTGCACAAGACACGGACTTCATCGCGTCTGGAGGGCCAGATGGGTATGCATGGAACGTAATTCGTTCCGAGAGCGACGAGCTGCTCTTCAAGCATGCTAACAGTTGTGGCGTGAAGACCTTCGATTCTACCAAGGTTAATGATATTCAGTTCGAGCCCTCTAACGTGCCGTCAAATTTTGACGGGCAAAATCCGGGTCGTCCGGTTTCCGCAACTTGGATGCGGAAGGATGGGAGCTCTGGGACCATACGTTTCGAATATCTAGTCGATGCTAGCGGAAGACAGGGCATCCTGAGTACTAGATACTTGAAAAACCGCAAGTTTAATCAAGGTCTTAAGAATATTGCCAACTGGGGATATTGGAAGGGCGCTGGGGTATATGGCCCTGGCACCTATAAAGAAGGATCACCATATTTTGAGGCCTTGACGGGTGAGTCAATCTAGCCACTGTATAATCTTCCTTCTGAACCTCCCTAATTGACGTTTTAGATGCCAGCGGATGGTGTTGGTTCATCCCTTTACACGATGGTACTCACTCCGTGGGTATCGTACGAAACCAAGAAATAGCCACAGCCAAGAAACGGGAAGCGGGCTTATCATCTACCAAAGACTTCTATATGCAATCGCTCGACCTTCTACCTGGAACGAAAGAGCTCTTGGCGAAGGGTGAACTAATCTCCGACATCAGATCAGCGTCTGATTGGTCATATAGCGCTTCCAGCTATGCTTTCCCCTATGCCCGTATTGCAGGAGACGCCGGCAGCTTCATCGACCCGTTCTTCTCGTCAGGTGTGCACTTGGCCTTGAACGGTGGTCTGTCTGCCGCGGTTACGATTGCCGCTTCTATACGAGGAGACTGCGACGAAGCGACCGCTGCCTCGTGGCATAGTAAGAAGATTTCGGACAGCTACACTCGCTTCTTACTGGTTGTGCTTAGCGCTACTAAGCAAATCAGGCACCAAAACCGACCTGTTATCCACGATTTTGACGAGGATAGTTTCGAGAGAGCTTTCCAACTCTTCCGGCCCGGTAATTATACCTATAATTGAGCTTTTGCATACGACTCTTACTAACAGTGTTGGCTTTAGTTATTCACGGGACTGTTGACGCTACCGTCACAGTAAAACCTACGCAAGAAGAGATATCCAAGACTGTAGAGTTTTGTTTCCGATCGCTCTCGGATATCCCTCCTGAACACAAGGATGCTCTCATTGAGAAACTCAAGAGTCTTGGCGTGGAGGGCGAAGCTAATGGCGAGAAAACCCTATGCGCAATCGAAGAGATCGAGAAGAGTCTTACACCGGAGGAATCGCAGATTTTAAATATTCTGCGGGGTCGAAGGATGCTGAGGAACGAAGACTCAATCAGTCTTGTGAACTTTACTCTTGACTCGATTGACGGACTGGCTCCCAGGATGGAGCAGGGGAAACTCGGACTTGTTGAGGCAGCACCGGTAAAGGCAAGCAAAGTGCAACTGTACTCAGCCTCGTTTCTAAGAGGAGGACGACCTGATATTCGGACCCAGAGAGGTGACAATGTTTCAAGGGCATTGAGAGATGAGGACGGTGTTAGCAAATGAAGGCTACCGAGAAAGATCTTGCTATGATAAAGGCCATTCGAGGCCGATAGTTTAGGATGTTGCCTTTTAGCAATAGGCCTGACTTTGATAAGTAGCCTTCTATCATCTTGGACGAATTGTGCGGACTGTCAGTATACGGCTCGGCAAGGGTTAGGAACTTGTACTTACCTAAGTACCAACCTATAGTAGGGATAGATGGTAGAGGTCCTTATATAAATCTGAGTGGAGAGGTGTATTCCAACTAAAATTCGGTGTATAGTTGCCAATTTTAGAAACTTAGCTCATAGGACGAATTCTTAATCCAGACAGCCCGGACAGCATAATAGGTAAATGTCTTTATCTTCTTAAGTGAGAGAGGGTGCACAAGTAGGTACATTATGTACTCTCTCCACTTATATCCGTATTACGTACTACCGTACTACCGCAGGAATAGTACAGCAAAGCTCAGCCAATCAACTATAAACAAGAAAATGTACCCATGTCTTTCTCGCAGTTGAGGACAAACACACTTGCCTTGTAAAGCGAAATACAGGCAACGGGATTGGATCACATGTTTACGGCTAGCACATGAGGTTAGGGAGTCCTACGGCTTGGCACTTCATTTCTCACTTAACATCCCCGCTCTTAGTTTTGGGGAAAGGAAGCAACATAAGTTGGATGCATTAATCACCTCTTTTTCTTCCTCTTACTTCCCGATAAAGTTTACCATTGCTAAGGTAGGTATATCATCTTTCCGCCTAACTTCTCTATGAAGCTTTAATTACGATAAGCACCCAGCGCGTCATTTTCGTAAAAAAAAAAAAAAAAAAAAGAAGAAGAAAAACATGGCTTCCACTGATCGCCCCACCGTCGTTGTGGAGCGTCCCACGACGGCGGACGTCCCGGCGCTGGTGGCGGTCTGGTGGGACGCCTTCGGCGCCGAAGCCATGCAGCGCATCTTCCCGCAGACCCCCGACGGCAGGCGCTTCATCGAGCGCTCCTTCGAGAAGTTCCTCGGCCCCGCCCCGGGGCCCGGCGAGATCAGGACGGAATGTCGCGTCGTGCGGAGCCCGGATACTGGTACGTATTTCCTTTTTTTATCCTTCTTTAATTCGGTCCGACGAGACTTTTCATCTGCTAAACAGAGAAACTTATTTTTTTTTTTTTTGCTTTTTTTTCCTAGGTGTCCCCGCTTCCATGGCTATATACCACGTCGTTCCGGAGGGTTGCAGCCCGGCGAAGAGGGCGTGGCGCGCGAGGTGGCCCGCTTTCGACGACTTGTCGGATTTGAACGATGCCGTCCTGAACGATTTCTTCAGCCCTATGGAGAAGGCACATGAGCATGTCATAGGCGATCGCGGTCATGTCTGTAAGTATGCCTACTCTGCCTAACGTGTGCTGTTGAATACTTGAGCTAAGTAATATGCGTTCAAATACAGTTTTGGAGGTCCTTGCAACGAAGGAGCAATTTCAGAAGAGAGGTTATGGCACCGCGCTGCTTAGATGGGGAAATGATTTGGCTGACCAGCTGGGCGTCGAGTGTTATCTGGATGCCAGTGTTGTTGGGAAGCCACTGTATGAGGCCAACGGCTATGTGGAGCAAGATGTGTCTGCCGTTGTAGAGAAACAGGTGTCTGCAGCAATGTTGCGCCCAAAGAAGATTCAAGGTTGATACGTATGAAACTATGGCAATGCCCAACAGACATAGATTGATACCGAAGGTCACAGTAGATGGACTACCGGTACCTCTCTCGCAGAAATGACATAACAGGAACCATAACAGGAACCATAGATAACCAAAATTACGCCACCCCGCCTAAAAAAAAGGTTGATCATAATGGAAATTGAAAGTAAAGTCGTCCGACTAGATGTCATCTGCACCCAACCCAGCTTTTTCAGCGATCAGATCCCGGCATGCTATGTGCCGATTCTCCTCGGCAAGTTTCATTGCTCTGTGACAATACTTTTCTTTAAACCCAGTGTCGCAGTTCTTCAGAAATTCCCTGTTCTCCTTAACTATTCAGAGATATTCGATTATGTGTAGACGACCATGTTCCGCAGCTCCCTCAATTAGCCATCGCCCATTGACTTTGGCTGGTAGCGTATGCAAATGTGCGCCATGACTTAGCAGTTCGGTTGCTATGTTGCAATTGCCACTGATTGCAGCGTATTGGAGAGCTGTGGCGCCAATACGTGTTGCTGGACGGGCATTCACGTCCACTTTATGCTCCAGAAGTACCTGCACAATAGCCAAGTTACCGATATCTGCCGCCTTTTGCAACGGCGTTCGCTTGATGGTAAAATATGTAGTGGCGTCGACGTCGGCACCTCGATCAATCAGTAGTTGGACCAGCCTCTCGTTTCCATTGCCGATAGCTTGCAATAATGGAGTTTCTGCGGCCAAATAGCTCTCAAGGGACGATGAATAGATTGAAATGCTGTTTAGATTACTCCCAGCGTCTAGAAGCTTTTCTACGACCATAAGGGCAATATAGGGCTTTTTTACTACCAAAGAAATAGCTCTACCTACCGAGCGGAGAACATCTTTCATGGAGTTCTAGATGAAATATAGGTGACGAAAGGAGGATATCCAAACATCCCATGTTTATTAAACCGTCATCACTAATCACCCAACGGAGTGGAAAAGGTATCGAAGCTGGCCTAGCTTGGGGTTCTGCTTCTCGGAGAAGCAGTCGGAGTATAATAGTGTTACCCGTTTTAGCCGCATGTCCCAGTGTAAATTCGTTTAGCTTTATGATCCGACGGGAAAGTAGACACTCTACCAAAGCAATATTGCCTGATTCGATCGCAGAGTAACACCAAGACCGTACGGCTTCCCACTTTAGTTGTGATAATACGAACCCTAACGTATCATACTGTTTGGAAATATACAGATCATAGAAGAGCCCATTAATACCCCTTAAAGAGTTCCTTGCTGTCTAGTTGGTATGTATAATAATATTGGGCATGAGCCTTAAGATTTCGGTTGACATCGACATATCTCCCGAGTCTAAAATTACTCGGAAAGTGTCAAAGTCGATTCCTCTAGACCCTATGTTTGTATCGAGTATAGGATACGCTAGTTCAGAATTCCTCCGCCTGATAGCTGCGTTCAATGGTAATCCAGAGTAGGTATTTCCATTAATAGAAATCCTGACTCCGTTGACACTTGCTCCGAGTTCTAGGAATTTGTAGCTAGTTAAGTCCATTAAAACCTTTTTGTATAGCTATGAGGAGTGCGGCTGTTAAACTGGATCCACCGGTTACGGGATAACGGCCGAGGAGCTTTTCTACATAATCAATACGGTTCATTTCAACAGCCGCAGCCAGCACATCTCTGAACCCGGTTTCGGGTAATGGCTAAACTGCGTGTGCTGTTTCAAGACTATGTACTAGCGAAGTGTCATTGGACAGGAGGGCCTCAGCCAAAGGATGTAGAAGATCGTCCAGTATCGACCGACGGTCCGTCGAAAGCCACTCGAAATGACTACTCCTGAAACGGCTTGAAGTATCTCTTATGTCAACTTCATGATCCATCTCATATCCGAACTTTTTCATGTTGTCTAGAATGATAGTTATCAGATCCTTGTGTCATAATATAATGGAGATGCTTAGAGCTGCTAGGACATATTTTCCACTACATAACGGGAATAGAAACTTGGTAAGCTCATACCAGCTATGTATAATACTGATGACAAAAGTATCGTGTAGTGGGTCCTGGTGATCGATACTCTTAGCCAACAGGAAACCCAAGCCCCTTCCTTAGTACAGAGATACCTCAGCATGGATTCAACTGTTAATGAACGTGTGTCTGGCCTAGTTGAGATCGAGGAAGGAGAACATGATAGGAAGGAATATTATAAACAAAGAGAGAAGAAGGCGTTGGCTGGTTTTGTGAAAGCTTGGAATAACGCGAAGTAGAATTTCCGTCCGAGTCTCTTTTTTCGTAGAGATTGTTGGACTACTTATTTACCTGCCTTATCTTTACACATTCATTTGAGGTACATCGTTCAGAATCGGAAGGAGGGCGGCAGAGTTCGGTCATTGGGCAGGACACAGGGAGAGATGATAATGGAATCGCTAGTTTATTATAACATACTAATCTACGTTGGTACGCTGTGTTAGGTTGTCATACGAAGGAAATTCCTATCCTTGACTCAGACCATACTTACTTACGACTCAGAATAACTTCACAGTAGTGCGGCTATCCTATTCATCGAGTCCAGTGAACTGAATCAAATCAAATAACCGTATATATTTGGCTTATTTAGGTAGCTATATGGTAGGTTTGACTTGACAACCATACTTAGCCACACCAACACAGCTTAATAATCCTGACTTTTATTTATATGCCCACTATATAATAGATTATCCTGACTCGACTCGGTCAAATATGGGGGGAAAAAAGGACTTGCGCAAGTCTAATAAAGCTAAACCCAAGTCAAATCAAGTCTCAGCTTGATTTGTTCGGCTCACTGATCTTATTTTGAAGTAGATCCATGTATATGTCACCCTTACGTTTTGCCTATATAAACAGACTTACTCACAGGCCCATCTACAAGCCTAATAACAGGCGAGAGCCAAGTCTCGTGGTCCTCTAGTTTATCAACGTCGCCTCCCCAACGCAGCACACTAACGAGCCAGCGGTAGTCCCCGAACCCAGGCAAGCATTCCGCCCCATTCGGAAGGATAGCCTTGACCCCAGTTCCTTGAGGCCAATTAAAGGTCGACGGAGACAGGAGATCGGTTGAATTCACTAGGGTTCCATAGGACGGAAACCCAAACACTAAGACTGGCGGCGTCGTGTTAGAAGGACGGTACTCGTACGCCTTAGCTGGATCGTAGCCGTAGAAATCGGGTTTTATGCTGATATTAGCGGGCACGAGATCAATCCGATAGCCACGAGTAAACTGGTCGCGACCGATAAGCGACCGGTAAAGCATTGAGGAATTAACTTCGAGTAAGCCTCTGTTGATAATCCAATCGTCTTGATACTTGTAAGAGATTTGCGGCTGTATACTAGTGTTCGTGTTTACAATATGGATGTACTGTGCATTGTATAGGGAGTAAGGGGGGCCAGAATACGGCACGCTGAACTCTTCATCCTCGCTGGCCACCTTGATGAAGCCGCCAAATACTGGCAAGCGCTCGGGCTTGAGACCGGAGGTAGGGGGCAAGATTTTGAAGGATACGACCGTAGCTTCTCCTGCTGGAATTTCGACGGTTGGCGACTCGAACTCGGCTGATCCATATATTGGAAGTTGGTTTTCCTGGGAGAAGATAGGGTTATTAGGAGGGTTGGGTTCCGAGTAACTGGCGCCTTCATGGGATATAAAGTATCTCTTCGTTGAGTTAGAAAAATTTTGAATGGTCATATTGACCGTCCCGTACACTGTATGTGTGTTATCGGTTACGAGAAGTTGGCCCGGGGACACCCGACTTTGATACGTGATAGCCTTGTAGGCGTTAACCATACCAGCTCCTTGCTGGAAAGTCCCCGCAGTTATGGTATCGTTATAGACCCATTTCATGGGTTCCGAAGTCGACTGTAGAAGCGACAATATTTCCGTAACAGACAGACCGGGGAATCTTGACTTGACAAGCGCGTAGCAGCCACTAATAAAAGGGGCAGCCATTGATGTGCCCGACAGGAGGGAGTAGTAACCTTGCTCTCCAAGGGGCCATGTAGAAAGTATTTGCCCACCAGGAGCCGAGATCTGGGGCTACAAATCGTAATTGAGATAAGTAGGCCCGAAAGCTGAATAGTAGTCCATTTTGCCGCCAACGACTTGAGAAGGACTCGAATACGACGTATCGTTGAAATATAACATGTAGTTCTCAGCCCCGGTGGTATTCATGCCCACCAGGAGAGTAGTACTGTCCTTAAAACTTACCGATATATACTGAATAGAGCCATCGCCTATATAACCCGAGGAGGGTATCTCATAGGCTATATCGTAAGGATCAGACATGTTTGTATATAGCCCCATTATATAAGGAATGCTTCGCCTCGAACAGCAACTTCTAGCGTCAGTATCGCGGCAGTTGCGAGTGATAGGAAAAGCGATTATAGTCGTATTGAGCTTCCCCTGGTCCTCTAGAAGTGATATCGCTTCATCCCAGGTGCTCGTGCCCGAGCAGCCATCATCGAGCAAGTAGACCCCTAGGCCATCGGGAAACTTGATAGGCCATAGTGAGGCATACGAAATTTCAGCGCCTTGGGAGTCTTTAGCGGTATAGACAAGGGGGAATCTTTGATTAGCGATTGAACCAACAGATATAATGCTCGGCAGCTCCGCGGGTGTTGATGTGCGATAAAGTTGAGGGTCATACTTGCTGCGGGATCCGCTGTTCCCCTGAGAAACGATAACTGCTATGCCTCTATCCACAAGCCGCGCAGCAACTTTTGTTAGAGGATCCACCCCGTCTTGCCACGACTCTTGGATACCTAACGACATGCTTATGATATCAACGCCATCGGCTTGCGCCCGCAACATGGCTGCCATGATACGAGCAGTCGACCCACCGTTAGTTGAACAGTCGAATACTCTGTACATGTATATAGTTGCCTCCGGAGCAACACCGGATATATTTAGTGCTTTATCTCCGTCTAAAAGAGGATCCATACCAATAATTCCTGTTTAATTAGTTTGTCGAGTTGGTCTAGGTAAAGCAGTAATTTGAGCTGTCGACCTACCTGTGACATGAGTACCATGTCCTCCACCGTAACATGTAGTAAGTGGATCGTCGTGCTCAAACGCAGTTCCGTTGTCAGTTAACCAAGACCACCCCCCGGCTATTTTGAAGCCGGGACCGAAGCCACCTCCGAGTGCGGGATGACGGTAATCGACGCCTGTATCAACGATGCCTATCTTGACGCCCTTGCCTTTCACACCTATCTGATGTAGCTTATCCACGCCAGCCATTTCAATGGTAGAGGACAGATCTCCATCGACTTTCGGCATTATTGCAGGCATTGCCGGAGGATCCGCGTATGACCGAAAGGGGTTATCTATTGGGGGACCATCTTGAAAATCTGGACCTAGCAAGGATAACTCATATACGGGACTCACTGATACCACTCCAGGGATATCGTTAAGCTGTGATTGAGGAGATTTGAGACCATCGATGGCGGGCACTTGAACTGACAGGCCGACAAATATACCTGGGTACCGGTATTCATGTGTCACAGTATATTGAAAAGGAAGATTCGATGCATACTGATGAAACTTAGCATGCTGGTCTGATCTTCTTGTGTGACTGTCGCCTTCGACTAAATCATCTGTTAACTCAACGATGAACGCTAGGTCTATTACCTTGGGGACTCTAGAAGCGACACCTAACACAAAGAAAAGGATGAAGAAAATCGAGGCCATCGCTGTGTTAACATGTACGTCACAGTGCTTTCTAGAAGATGTATAGAAAGTCTCAAGGCAATAACACAGGTTTATGGATATATAGTTATGATGCCACTTTAGCCTATACTGTATGCTATATCTAACCGTAGGTCCCCCACTACCTATTTCCCGGGCTCGGATTCCGATGGGAAGTTCCGAATGCGACTTATAATAATATACTAGTAGCGACAAAGTGATTCAAGCTTAAAATTCAAGGGAGTCGTAAGGGGCCAAGAGAGAAGCTGACTTGAAAAGAGAGCCAATTACCCGCCTAGTCTGATAGTCTTAGTAGTTTGGTATAGGTATAGATATCGCTAGCAAAAAAAAAAAAAAAAAAAATAATAGATAAAGTTGTCTATTAAAATAAAGATTTCAGGCACTATTTTGAACGGTTGCTCTTACGGCTCGAGATTTCCCATAGTAGTTGAGAATCTCAGTGAACGATATAATCCTGTCATTTGAAGTCAATTAGTAAATATATTACGTATTAATGTGCCTTATATCGAGCCAGCTTAGGCTTACTAGAGGTAGGCTATTGAATGCAATAAGAATCTTCGTTCTCTAAACTTATTTCATAGGTTCATCGTATGAAGGCCCTATAGTGGTGCTATTATTTCTTTTACCTCCCTAGGTAGTTATGACCGAATACAACAAAGGCGAACATAGCACAGACCAGTAAATAAACTATTTAATTAACATCTCGGCACTTCCATAATGTTGTATAACAATTCCGTTGTATTAAGAAGATGATGAATGAGAAAGTGTAATAGTGCGCTTATCAGCCTTCCCCAAGCTGTGTGTTTTGAAACAGAAACATTGAATCAACACCAAGAATATTGAACTATGATCTATAAGAATAGTATGCAACCCCCCTAAAGAGCTAAATCTGTGCTTTGCTCATCCTCTACCCTTCATCCAACTTGGTCAATTATTGAACTTAGCTCATCTAGTTACGTTAACTACTGCACAACTTATTCTCGCATCCAAGATGGCTCAAAGTAGTAGATTATTCTCAATTACTCCCAAATCGGCGACTACAAGACGCGCGCAGACTCAAGATACGGGAACTTCTCCAACTATCCCCTTCATAGCCCGAGCTAACTATAAGGACGCAACTGTGTCAGCTCAGGAGTTCTCAGTCCACATCCAAAGCATTAACCAGGTCAACTTCAATTATGGAGTGCCCGCTTCTGAGGGGGAGAAGGCGCCCTATGCTGGCCCAGCGACACAGCCTGGCCAAAGTCAGCCGGCAGGACCGCCGGTGCCTCCTCATAGGATATTTCCACAGCGTCCAACAACGAACACGCCAGTGAACACGCCAGTGAATCCACCAGTGGATCCACCGGTGAAGCCAGTGACTCCGCCGAACAGGGGGCTTCCCCAGACTCGACCTATTTCCCAAACGGGACTACTCCCTCCATCAAAGGTGCCTTCCCAGCCGGGGACAACAGGTACCCAGACCCCCGTGACCCCGAAAACTGGCATAATCCCACCATCAACGCAGCCTCCCCAGACCCCGGTGAAGCCTCCCAGCAGACAGGGCCGCAAGCTGGAAGACGAGCCATCGCCCACGCCCGTCCGCCCTTCCAATCTCCTCTTCCCCCGCGTCTACCCCCCGCCCCCTTCCACCGTTACCCCCAGGGCCCTTCGCAACTCCTTCTCCGCAAACTCGGACGCGTGGTCCTGGAGCCAAAGCAAGCAGCAGACGGTACTCCCCCCGAACACGCCCACGAAGAACCCCGTCGGGACTCGCAGCGGCTCTCCGGTGTGGGAGCGCGCGCCATCGCAATAGGGGGAATGAGCGAAGCTACCGCCAGCTCGGAAACCCTTCTTACCTACCTACCTAACCCAGGCACCTACCGTAAGTGGGCAGGTAGATATCCCGTCGCGAGAATGGGGCTGATGGTGCCATCGTTATGGTACAGAAGTCTACTCTGTTTGTCGTTGAAGCTTTAGGTAAATAGGAGGTAGGTAAAAGATCCTCATCGTCCGCGCGAGAAAAAGCTAGATAAAAGAAAAAGTAATAAAAAAGGCTCAAATATCTGTTTACATGTAGATCTCCCCTCATGATGTGAAATTATGCTCACCTGCCAGCTAAATCCATAAAGTATCGGAGTTAGTAGGATTTATCGGATCCCAAGCAGTAAAGATTACGCCTTGTAGCTGTAGATGCGGACGAATAATTCACCCGCGCGGATAGAGGCAGGCGAGTATGTAAACTACCTATATTCTTGTTGGCCAATACTATCTGTATTCCAATTATTTTATATTATATTATCTCTGATAATGTCCATTTTCGCAAGTAAAACCAGTCCGCTCTTGGCACCCCTCAAACGAAGAGTGGCATATTGAAGTTAAGCTTGCTGAATACGCAGCCATAATGTGCTTATATAAGTTAAGTTAATTACGCTTTATGATCTTATTAATCTTGAATTGAATAGATCCTTTCCTCTCGTAGAACTAAGAGTTGTGTTACCACTTCATTGTTTTTGCTCAGTTGTTACGAAGTACCTTGGGTAGTTAACAGAGTTAGCTATCCCCTTAGATCAATTACTACATAAGGTAAGCCCACTGAATTCAAGGTATCTTAGTATACCGTTTACTCAAGCGGATGTTTGATATCACTGAGTCTCAGAAGCCAGACACAAAGCGAAGGAGCACTACAAGAAGCGAGGAAACCGCTAACACGCCGATCCATAAAAGACCTGCACATGTACATCATGTCATACCTCTGGAACTTTCTTGCCATGGTCTGGTACCAGCTGACATTCAAGCCGCAGCCACTCCCCGACGATATTCGGCTGGATGGATTAACAGCGATTCTGACGGGTGAGAATGTTGGTCTGGGCTTCGAAGCTGCCAAGGAGCTAGCATCACATGGGCCGTCGAGGCTGATCTTAGCTGTGCGCGATCTGTCCAAAGGAGAGGCAGCAAAGGCTAAGATTTCACGGGAAGCGCCTGAATGCGACATTTTTGTATGGCAACTCGACCAGGAATTGTAGGGAGAGCATGGTCGCGTTCGCTAAACGCACGAGTGCCGAGCTTGACCGCCTTGATATCATGCTACTAAATGCAGGGTTAAAGCGACTTGAGTTTACTCGTTTGCCAACGGGTCATGAGGCACATGTCCAAATCAACCATCTCGGCACGGCACTACTGTCCTTGCTACTCGTGGAACCACTACGACGTACATCGCAACAGAAGGGGAAGCCTAGTCGAATGACGAGCACAGGATCTAGCGTTGCCTTTTCTGCCCCTGTGCAGGATATCCTAGAACCGAACGAGGAAAAGGGCATCATCCCCTGGCTCGACAATCCGGCTTTATTTGTTCCCGGTATAAGTCGATATAGCCTCTCAAAGCTGCTAGGTGTGTTATGGACTCGTGCCCTTGCCGCCCGCCTCAACTCTGCCAATATAATCCTCAATACCCTCAACCCCGGATACCGCAAAAGTTCGTTCCACAGTATAGACGCATCCCCCGAATGGATATCAAAGGTTTCTCGCGTGGGGTAGCGCGGTGGGCGCCTATCATTTAACAGACGCTGCTGTGCGACACCCAGATAGCCACGGTGAATATCTAAGTGAGCAAAGAATTAGACCGTAAGTCACCGTGTGGTTCTACTCTCCTTGCATCTCTCCAACTAATAGAGCTTTTCAGTGTCCCAAGTCTTGCGTCATCGGCCCGGGGTAAAGGAATCCAAGATAAGTTATGGGATGCAACAATATCGTTATTTAGAGCCGAGTGCCCAGCTGCAAGCATCGAGGAGTTTACAAGAGGTGGATAGGGTCAAATTGACAGGTAGCGCGAGTTTGTAATACTGCGGACACCCCAAATAACTGGAGAAAGGGGGGTGGGTGATTTTTAGCTGAAATATCTGATGATACCAAATGAAGGATTGTTAAGCTATTGGTGTTAACTTGGGGAATTCAAACATGACTGCAATTTGAAATATTCCATTTAAATAGCCTGGAGTTGCAAGAAAGAAAACTCTTGTTTGATGAGACTGCAGATAAAATTGTGATGCATTCAGATTGATATGTAGTATGTGTGTAATAACAAGTGTTGCTGAGTAAAGAACCCAGGTGGGGATAAATCCAAGTGGAATATAATCCATGATGGCAAACTCCGTAGAGGGTGACATGAGACAAAGAAATGAAACCATATACCGTCTGAAGTAGTCTTTTGCAACGAGGAATAACCTGAGATTCCGACATATAATGGATGCAGTGTGGTCTTGAATTTGGGTTTTTAGTGTTTGTTCGACAGTTGTGGTGATGGAAACGTCAAGTGTGAAAATCATGCCGAGTGTCTGAGTAGAGATGTCGCAAAATAGCTGAGACATGATGTGACTACATCAATTGCGACGAGAGGCTTTTGCGCTGTATAATATGAGTGAAGATGGAGTAAATAACAAGACAGATAATGCGAAACGATTAAACCCTCAGATCAGTAATTGATCACCTTCAAATGGTCTACTTACTGGGGATGGCCTATCAGTTGAGAGTAGTCATGTTAAGACGAACGAAAAACAGCCAGGGGATGAACGATGGGGGGATGGTAAGTGAGGAGATCCAAGTAGCACGACCTTACTAGTCGTTCCATTTGCGCCCGGCCTGGGGCTGGGCTAGGTGTCAATCCTAGGATGATGGAAGAATGATTGATTATACGTATGGTAGATAAGTAGGCAGATAAATTCAATCGAAGATAATATCATATAGATTCGTTGTCTCACCAATTGATTTGTCGCATGGCTTTACATCGTACTAGGCTGATCTTCAGGCGCGCGGCAGCGGTCACGCACCAGTGAAATGATCAAACGTGGTCGTGTGAGAGTTAGGGGACCTAAGGAGGAAGTGTTGCGTGCACTGACGATGGAGGGCTTATCAACGGAGAAGATGACGAGGAAGGGAGATAAATGGAAAACCCTTAGGTACTTATATGAAAAAGGGAAAAGAAGAAGAAAAAAAAAAGTGACGGAAAATAGGCAGATTTATGTATGATTAAGAGAGAGAGGAAAAAAAAAAAAAAAGTATCAAAGTCGGAAAGAACAAGAATGCGGAAGGAAGAGGGCAGTAAAAGTGTGGTTTCCAAGCAATCACAAAACATTTGTACTATCAAACTTATTCGTTCCCAACCTTTTTTTTCCTTATCCCCCCCTCGATCACATCGGACCAATTCT
Source organism: Daldinia bambusicola (assembly GCA_022478815.1). Classification (NCBI taxonomy): domain Eukaryota; kingdom Fungi; phylum Ascomycota; class Sordariomycetes; order Xylariales; family Hypoxylaceae; genus Daldinia; species Daldinia bambusicola. The sequence goes on from MU284186.1 coordinate 33,538, forward strand.
AGACCTGATTAGCCGGGTTTGTTTATGCGACATGCTGTCACTGTGATTTTAATTACTATTATTACTTTGTTCCAAGGTATTATTCGAGGTAATTATTTCGGCTAGGTTAGGTTGGGTGGTGTCGCGAAAGGAGGAGCTATTGAATTTATCGAATCGGGCAGTGTCCAAGCAGCAGTCTAAGCAGCGTCCAAGTAGCGTCCAAGCACGGCAAGAACGACAACACAGCTCATGTAGGATGTAGGTACCTGCCCTAATCACCTTGTTGCCCTTTTGGTTCTTTTGGTTCTCGTCGCTCTTAATCCTCCTCCTCCTCCTTCTCCTCCTCCTTCTCCCTCTCCCTCCCCTCCCATCCATTTTATTTTCTCCTCTTTCATCACTTTCATTTTCCAATCTTCTTTATAATCTGTTTCTTTTCAAAGTCGCGTGAACAATTTACCAAATTCAACCCATCCGTTTAATTAACCAATTTTCGACGTTTTGTTCACTCACCGCTCTGAAAAACAAAAAGTCCTTGTAAGCTGCCCAACCCACGTTCCTCCTCTGCCCATTTCTAATTCCCGGTCGCATTGCTTTTCACATCCGTATCCTTTGTCGCTTCGTGATTCTCACGCCTTAATTGATTACACTATTTTCCGTGCTAATATTTAGTATAGAATTTATTCAACTTTTCTCTCAATCAAATATCCAAGATGCCCCGCGAAGGAACGCGATCTGCCACAGGCAATTCAAAGCCGCGTGTCTTCCAAACTGTCGACACTGCGCCCGCTATTAAGCGCACCACTAAGCCCAGGGTGAAGAAGTCGCCTACCACCGGCATCAAGCCTGGGCCAAAAGTGAAGGCTGCAAAGCCCACTGGTGTAACCAAGAAGAAATCTGCGGCACCTAAGAAAGACGGTGTCGCAACCAAAGTAAGTTTTCTACTATTTTCAGATTTCATATTACCGTATCATATCACCTATCTTTAAGCAACCTTGATAGGATTGAGTGCTCTTTGAGTATTACTATCATCCTTACTTGTCTTTTTGTAGACTCATGTAGGGTCCACACTTGCTAGTCTGGACGTTGGAGGAATTGCAAATGGCTAGATTACTACGCTCGATATGAACTGTTTTTTAACTCCCACTCTAGGTTAAAGCTGCTGTCAAGAAAGCTGAAGAAAAGGTTAAGAAAGTAGAAGAGAGGGCCGAGAAGGCCGAAAAGGCCGAAAAGGCTGAGAAGGTTGAAAAGTCGGAGGATAAGGTCAAGAAGGTAATTATATCCCGAGCCAATTACACACTTATGAGTATTCCATTTAATTCCCTTCGCAGACCGCGGCCAAGCCCAAGACAGCTGCCAAGTAGATCTGATGCCGTCCACTATCACCACCAGTTTCCATGTCATAAAGAGCTCAGGTCATAAACTCGATAGTGGGGCAACTACTCTAGGCTCTGTCACCCACCATCTGCCAGCTTGAGTTACTAAGCTCCTCCCATGGGGATTCTAAGCCGGGATATGTTCTGTTCCTAGTTATTACGTCGCAGACCCAGGTGAAAAAGCTATATACCCCAGCTTCTCTGGGGTGTTGGGATTACCAACGGCCTAGTCTATACCTCTGCCCCAGATGTTTTCTATTCCTGTTCTACCAATGTTACTCGCCATGGCACTTCCAACATAGCCACAACGGGGGCCAATCGAGAAAGTCAGTATTCCTAGGTGAATCTTTTACAGAGCTGAGGAGCAGTGTAGGAGCAACACATCAGTCCATCGTTCGATGAATTCGCATTCGGAAACTCATGTAATAAAATCAACGGAGAACCCCTTAAAGTTGTCAAGCTATTGAACATCTTGGCGCTATAACAAGTGTTGCGGTATATGGTGCGCAGCTTGGACGGACACAATGCCAAAATATTGTTACGTAGTCCTAATAGGATCTCGTCTGGTTCCTAATTTTAATCATTTCAGCTCGGTCCATTCACGACAACCTCAATTCCCATGTAGGCTGAGTAAATTATATTGATCCCCAGTTGGCCTTTGTCATTGCTATGGTCGCCGTAAGATTGATTGTATACCGTAAACTTTTTGGGGGGACTTCAGTAGTCAGGGCTCCTAAATCTGAATATTGTTGTAAGGGCTTGGAAGATAGGTAGCTATCAAACCGTTACACTACCAAAAGGTAGATCGATGTCAACTCGAGGGGTTGACGATGCTATTTTCACCTATAAGGACAGTACCGTGACAGGTGTGACTAACATCAAGAGTTTTGATAGGTATAAGAGGGAACTGAGACCTGTATTATCACGAGACTGAAATCTATTTGATATTACCCAAGTCGGGCTCACGCAGTGCATACTGTCAGAACTTCTTTACAACACCTGCCGCGAATCTTATCAGTTTTTGCTATTGTTAGGTATAATACCCTTAGTAGATATCGTATAGAGCTATATCTCTCATAATCTTGACAGCTACGGCGTTAATATTATATATTTCTCCCAATTGGTACTTACTAACCTACTTGTGAGGTAGTCGGCTGGGATGGATCAAAGGAAGTGTCCTAAGTGCCTACGATAATCCAGGACTACCTAGCTACTCTTTTCAATTTTTGATAGCATACTATCCTGCTTCTTTTGTATGTGATAGGTATTGGATGAAAGAAGGCTTGCACCCGGCGTGGAATTGAACCTTACTCCACCTTCTTCGTATAAGTTGGGCACGTTTGTTCGTGAATTTAGTACATTCGTACAGGTGGAGATACATAGGCTGAGAAAAAAAAAGGGGGGTAAAGGAGCCTTAGTAATCACCCCTGGATTCTTATCATGTTGTAGTTTCAAAGAGTAACAAACTTTTGCCAGCTGCTGGAAGCTAGAGAAAACCTTACAATTTATCTCGTAGCATTTTATTGTAACTCCGGATAATTGGGTTATTTACAACGGGCGGTATCTTTCATATGAACATTGTAATTAATTAATTACTTCCTATCTGCATTCTAAGCCTCATCAAACCCGATGGTTTACTCTGAATACAGTATACAGTATCTCTACAGTTGTTACAGCGAGACGGGGCATAGATTTCCAATTGTTCCCCATGTACTTTCCTTGGAAGTGGGGAAACGTTTCCTCCACCCAGACTGTGAAGCTGGTATCAATATCCGTGCCGAGTAGCGCAAGCTATCTCTCTATTATAGCGGTTGATTTCAACCAAGATAGTCTGACTTCTTCTCGACAGTATCATCTCATATATGGCCCAGAGGCCGACATCGGTAAGTGTCGTGGCCCCAAGCATCGGGTAAGACCGGTAGCTTCCGCCGTAGAACTACGTCTAATCTGATTCAATTCATCAATACACTCCGCGGCGCAGCAGCAGCTGGTGGGGTTTCGAAAAAAGTGTTGTACTCTCACCAAGAGCAGTTTGGAATGATTCGTGGGCATATTGGGAGACTTAGGCAGACCCGAGTTGCTGCTTCTTTCGAGCTTTCTCGGCCTCTTCCCTTATTCTCCAACTCACCATAGGATCCCACTGCTCGCCTGACCGTTGTACCTCTCCATGCTTTGTGGGAAAGTGCATTACCTGGCCAGCAGGGATTTTAATATTCTCCCAGTTTTTGTCTTCATCACGCTCGTCTGGGGTTGGCATTAGTATAATCGTTAGAAGAGCCCCGTTAGAAACTTACCAAGCTTTATGGCCTGCATTTCCCTTACGCCACAAAACATCCCGTTACGGCCCTTGCGCTGTGCAAGTTGCCAATGACCTGCATTGCCTTCTCCAACCCATATCTCCTCGGTGAAGCTATCCCCCTCTTGGACTGTGCGATGTGGGTTACGTGCCGGTAATGATAACAGGTGCGACAATAAGGCGTGCGGAATGCTAAATAACCGCTCAAACCTTCGAACAAGAGGTAACCATGAAAGTGTGCTTTCCGTGTAGGCAACTCGAACGTAAGGGTTCATATATATTCCCATCTCTTTCTCTCCAGCCTTCCTTGCTACCTGGGCCACATCAGCATGAAATAAGCAGCATTCACAAGCATCGAAGAAAAGCTCGGGTTCATAACGGAACCGAACTGGAGCCGTGACGTTATGCGGCTTTGCGGGATCGATGACATAGCTACCGATATCCTGAAAGTGAGCATTCGGCAAGGTCTCATTCATATTCTGGACATATTTTGCCTGCATCGCTACCATCCCGCTCCAACAAGCCTGAACAGGTACAGCATCCTCTTGATTCAGTGTTGCTTTCCTCGACGCGCCTTCACCAGCATTGAGGAAAACCGGGAAAAAAGGTAACCCGGCCGAGTAACCTTCATAATCGCGAGTGACGTATAGATCGTAGAATTTTAACGGGGTCCAGAAATCCAGAGCACACGCCGATAAATAATGCGAGCGGCCGTCAGACTCGACGTTCGTGCTGAAAAGAAGATGCGCTGCCTCAATCGCATGAAATATAACGTCGTTCAGGAAAAGGATCTTGTCATATTGGATTGTTCCAATACTTGGATCGAACCGATCAAGTGGCCTCAAAGCCCGGTTCCGCATTTCAGACAAGTAAGCCAGACGCTTCACTCTTTTAGTTTCGTCCGGCAGTGCGACGGTTGGGAAATCAGATAGGGGAACATGACGGTCGTTGACGATGTAATTTTTGCACCTAAGCTGCCGTTTTAAGCTTTCAAGTGCCACCGCGCCTTCGGGGCCACTGTCATTCTCGTAGATACTCAGAAAGACATTGTTATGTCCGAGTAGGTGTATTAACTCCAATAAACTCTCCCCCCAGGCGCCGTTCGCCAAATGGCCCTCTTTATCATATAACGAAACGGCAATAAATATTTTCTCATTATTGACATTAGCACATCCCGCTTGTCGAATAGGTCCTTGGCATCGAGACTCTAGGTCTCGGTAATGCTGAGGCAGTCTCGTATACGACGGAGCGAAGATTGGTGTTCCGATTAAAAGTATACATAAAATTATAACACTGTATTTGAGAAATGTAAGAGCTAGACCCGCAGGGCCTCTCCGCAGTTTTCGTCGAAGGCCTCTGGGCCGAGCCAGACACCAAGAGAAGAATGGCCTATCCCATCTATGATCAGACCCTGCTAGTTCCTCTGATGAGGCCTCTAAGTCTTTTTGTACATCATTTCCGAGAAGAGAAGATAGAGATGACGAGGCTTGGGCCTCATCATCGTCTAGGAGGCCGATTCGTTTCTCTGAGGATATAGAGCCAGGCATTGATAGGGTGGCACATCAAGGCAAATAGACGACGATATATAGGCCGACTTCAAGCCAGGCCGAGTGTGCGTAGCACAGCTAAGGCTGCTGTCTCGATGCCAGCTTCACTGGTGAGTCGTGACACCCGCCAGATATGCCGAAGTATAAAAATTCCCAAGACAACGAGCCCCAAGATCAGCTATAGGACGATCTTATGTGGAAGTACCATCAAGTACCAAACAGCATGCTACTTCGTCCCCATGAAGCAGCCTGTTGTTGTACAAGACCCTCTTTTTTCTGTATTACAATTCAAGTGGCTTGTTGCAGTGCCAGGTATGGAAAGTATGACGAGGTCGTACAAATGATTGAAGTCGAATCGGGACCAATGCGATGGGGAACTAAGCTGTATTTGGAAGATTCTGCTGCAGGTACGCGTAGGATTTGAGGTGGGATTGGAATTGGAAGGGTAAGTGTTCTGTTGGTAGTTGCTTAAAATCACAGGATTGAGAAGTAGAAAACGAAGTATAAAACAACGGCATGAAGTTTCGTACGATCGTAAAAGCTTCGTTACTTTAGAAGTAAAAGGAGGTGGTGACAGATTTGAACAGACAGACAGAATTATTATTAAAGAGATGGTGGGAGCATTATATTGTAGCCTGGAGGTACTTCGTAAAGAATCCGGATGCTAAAGATACCTATGCAACGGTCATGCAACGGCCATGCAACGGCCATGCAGGAGCCATGCACCACTCATGTAGCTATGGCACTGGAATACCTAAAACTGCTACCTACCAGGTAGGTATGTAAATCACTGTCATGGAAGCAACTGTGCCGCATTACATAGCGGGGAACAAGCCTTGACGTCCTTAGCGAACAAGGAAATTGCTACCATTTAAGACTTAGCTAGAGCAGCATTTACATTAAAGGTTTATTCGGAGGCAGTGCCTACCTCAAGTTTTGGTGCCGAATGCCGCACTAAGTTCTGATAAGATCAAATAATCAATTGGTGACGTATGCAGAATCATACCTCTCGACAAGCACAGCTACCTAAGGTAGCATTCAACTAAATGGATGCCTAAACTGCGCAGGTTATTAGGTTGCTGGCTTGAATTGGCTAATTTGTGACCCTATTCCAATCATATATCAAGTACCTCCTTATATAATATGCACATATCCCAAGCAGGAGCTAAGTGACATCTGTCAATCCCGGCACATGGTGGTTGATGGTGAAGACACAGGTACCTAGGTAGAGATCCACTTATATATTTTGGTTAAGAGTATAAACTTGAAAGGGGATAACTACAGGTAACATCTGGATACTTTTAACTTCATCCGGTATTTCTATCGAAGAAAAAAGGAAAACCAGTCCCTCAATATTAAGAGTACTATTCTATGCCAAAGATTGTTACTAAGATGAAAATATGCCTAATTTTAAGTCTCCTATTGGTTTAACTACCTCTCATTAAGAATTCTACCTACGTTGATTTCATACGACTGCGTCCTCAGTAAACTGTAGATAACGGCGCACGGGTTCCGCGGAACGAACTCCACCAGCTTCCATTAACACAGCCACAATGTTGCGCGGTCAACAACTGATCGTATAATCCACCCTATAAGAGGTTGGGAATGCCATGTTGAGGTGCCTTACTTTACTGCTTTGCTGCTTCGCTTCTGGGACTATGAAAACTCTACAGCCCATAATAATACATTCGTTTCTACATCCAGCTCGATTGGAAGTGATCAGAATAGGCTTCATCTAAAGTGGGATGTAAACCTTGAATGGTAAGCACCAATTCCATTTTCTTTGCTCTTATCTCCGAGCAAGGCACCCATTATTCAAATTCCTTTCCAAGCCGTACCAACACCTAAATATATACCTTTAGACATAATTTGTCAATGAAAAAAATCATATCTGACATGCATCAACATAAAATCTGGCTCGAAAGCTGAGATTTGCATATTGGACAGGAGGTTATGGCTTTTCCTTTGGCGACAAAAAAAATGGGGGTTCTCCAACGAAAAGGGGTATTGTACTTTCCGAATCGAGTGTGTTGTCGCGATGTCTTCTCTATGGATTGAACGTGATTTTGTATTACCTTAGGCAGATAGTCCTATATGCAAAAATCTATCCAATTTTTTATAGACCGCATTTTCTATCACTTTTGATAACCCATTTGAACATCGATTGATGCAGGTCAAAAATGGTGGGAGTGCCCAGATCTAAACGGTGCCAGCGTTGTAAACGCATCAAAGTCAAGGTGAAAAGATATCCCACTAACCTTAAAGAGCTGGACTAATTATAATCATCTGTTCTGTATGTAGTGCGATGAAAACTGGCCGACATGTACCCCCTGTTTGCGTGCTAGGGTCACCTGTTCTGGTCCTCCTAATTTGACCAAGTTCATCCATACCGGTACCAGCTCGTACTCCTCGACCACTGGCGAAGCAAGGCAAGATGACGGGATTGTGACCCAACTCGCCGTACGTGAGAGACCGGCTGGCAGCCTAGAGAGCATCCGCCAGCGAGGATTACCGGGCGGGGCTTCCTTTGGCCATTTCCGCCTTGCTTCCGGCGGTCCACGGCAGAACCCCACAACGGTGGCGGATCGTGTAGCTGCTCGTCTGGTTGGATATCTCACCCACGAAAACGCCCCGTGGGACATCCTATCATCACTTGGCTACGTAAAACACCTCCCAGTCCGATTAGGCGAAAGTGCCGCATTGCGAGACTGCGTCGCATTAATGTGTTCTACCTGGGTCAATGCGAGGCGAGATTTTACGTCGACTCAGCTCGTTGACTCAAGCCTCTATGGTAAAGCGCTGAGAACTCTCCAGCGCGCTATAAACGACCAAGAACAGCAATTCAGCAATGAAACACTAGCTGCTGCGACCATCCTGGAACGACTAGAACTTGTGTTTGACACCCAGCGTCCCTATCATCGATCCCGTCATTGGGAAGGGATTCAAACTTTAATGATAAGGCGCGGTCCACCAAATCCTCGGGATGAATTCGCCGTTCACTTGGCATTCGAGAACCATGCGGCCCTTGTAGGTATCGTTTCCTAAAATCCCGATAGTTCTAAATAGAAAAAAAAAAAAGGATGACTGATTTCGTGTATTACCTAGATATCGCATTGGGTCGTAGAAGGTGGCGAAAATTTCTATTTGACCTCGCCATGGAAGGAGGCAATTGAAGAGTCCTACCTGGTTATGGGTGCCTCTGTTCCAAGCGAGCAAGTTGATTACTACAGCGTAGGCCACTACTATGGATATTGGCCTGGCCTCGTGCAAGGGCTTCGGCTCGTTCTTAGTGACGCGGATGCGAACTCGCAACAAGTACAAGCGCTAGCTCTTTACGATAAAACCTCCCGCCTCGACGCAGATATCGCATGTGTCGGCGAGTCAATTATGCTGAGGCTCCGTAGGTCAGGACGTATACTCGAAGAAGCCGATCCTAACTCCCCGATTGGCGTCAAATTCCACTTTGGCAGCTTACAGACGATGTCCTTTTTGATATCCTACGTCATGATACGGACGGTTTTTAATCGGATATTATACCACTTAACCGTCATGTTAAATCAACCAGACATGTCTTTAGAGGTCGAGCATAAAGAGCTATGCAGGAAAATGTGGATGTGCATCCCATTCGTCAAAGATTTAGGGGTGGTAACAATTGTCATATTCGCCCCGCAACTATATTTGTCCTATGAAGGGGCGAGCGAACATGAGAAGGAGTACTTGCTAGACGTCATCATGGAACTGGTATCGTATAGAGGGAGCGCAAGATATCCTAGAGATAGACAAACTGTGGAACGGTTCGTCCTCGATTCTGCACAGGCTATGGCAGGCCGGCGTCCCTTTGCTACGAATATTTCCTCCCCGCAAGGAAATGCCGCTCGTGCGGAGACAACCCGGAGTTAGTCGATGCATTGCTTACCCGACAAATTTCAAAATGCCGGCAAGGATAAATTTTCAGATACCACCACTATTGAGCTTGATGTGAATCTATATTTCTGTCTATATCTATTCAGTAGAAATGAAAGCGAATGTTTCCCTTTAAAAACGCATTCTGTCTATTCTGGCCGTCTTAATGTAGCAAAAGAAATTAAAGCCACGAAACCAATCGAAGCTTGCCTAAGCCAAGTGAACGAAACCATAACCATGAATCAATGTGTGAATTTCCGTCCGGACTACTCCTTATACCTAGAATCCCAAAAGCTAGTAAAATGCAAAAGGGACAGCAGCCAGGGCGGCAGCCATAGCAAGCATAGCTGCGTTACTCTCAACACCAACAGCTCCAGAATTAGAGGATGAGGGGGACGGAGAGCCTGAAGCCGGCTCAGAGACATCAGAACTGGGGACAGAAGAGGTCGTTGTAGTAACATCAGAAGATGGGGATAGTATTAAACCAGATTGAGAAGCTGTCGGACTGGAGACCGCATCTTGGACCTTCTGGTCGTAATCCTAATTGCATTACATTAGGTAAGTTAGGAATTCTTAGTCCATGAGGCAAGAGATATAGGGGGTCGGAGGTGGAGCTCGGGTTCAATGTTAGGTACTTACGGGGTCATCTACGGATATCTTAGCTTTGCAAGTGCCAATGGCGTTTCCGCAGAGTCCGACACCCTGGCAGTCGCCGTCGTTGCCATTTTCAGTGATGCAGCAATCAATGTGGTCTTCACCGCTGACTATGGAATACCCTGGACAGCACTTGGTATTGGATATCAGTGTTTGCCCTGAAGGGCAAGTTCCCTAAAGGAATAGTTAGTTAGACCTTAAACTGGGTGTGTTTGATAGTAGTCATTTTTGAGATGTTGTATCACTACTTACTGTAATCGTCGCAGCACTAGATAAGCCTAAGACGGCAAATAGGATACTAGTGTACGTGACCATCTCCACAGAGGAGGAATATATAAGTTTATTGTGAGATGGAGCTGGAAGAGGCTGGGTCTAAGGGCTTTAGTCGTTTTATGACGTTGGAATCAAGTTACGATATCTTGCTGCTAATGAAGCAAAGTTGGAGGTTTGGGTGTCTGTTTTAGAGTTCATATGATGGAACAGACAGCGTTTATATATCGATTGGAGTCCGTCATAAGACTTCTATCATATAGATGATTAGTGCACGATGTTATTAGCAAGCCGCTCAATACTACCCCTTAAGGGCAGCAGAGCTATACGGTCAACAGGGACCCATAGCTTTAAATGACAGGTATACTAAGGTCGCAAGTCTCTCTCTGAAAGTCATCATTGGAGAGTATCTTTAACGACTAAGAGATCTGCCAATCATATTAGAGACCGGTATTATGGGCCGCCTTTAACTTCCCAAAAGGGATAAAACTTCAACATCGGCATGGGGACCCACTATCTCGAGTAACGCTGCGGCTGAACCGCAACTAATAACATGGACCGTCATTATCATCTGTAGTGTTTAATTACATGCGATCTGACTCTTGTGATATGTCATATACCGGCATGATACAGTCGTTATTAAAAATGAGATAGGCCTAAATCAGCAACATGATGCGACTGCAAGTGTGTAAGTGTGCGACTTCGTCAGTTAATCTCAATGATACCTTGACGCGAAATAAAACGAACAATATTGCTCTGGAGTCTTGTCCATATTACTTAACGGACCGATTGCTTTGGGGTCTACTACGTACCTTTTAAGACTAAAAATGTGCCACCAACGCTTGTTGAATGTTCCCAACGATTTTCACATCGTTACAAGAGTTATAAAATTTTCTTCGCAAGGAAGTGTCAATAGTAATATAGTAGTGACGTAAATATACACTGTCACATGACAGTGGAAGTATTTGTGGGATATATGAAAGTAATCTTCGATTGAACGTTTAAAATGATGTTTAAGTTAGTTCATATCAGAGAGGGGTTTCAAACCAACAAACTGAAGCCTGAATTAGCTATATCTACCTCTTGTATGGTTAGGACGTGATATGATACAAGATGAAGATGCTACTATTCAGAGCTGCTATAAATATACCTGCGAAGTACGGACCAAGTGTTGTTGGGTAGTTGCTTTCAAGTACGGCAATCTTAATGTATAAAAGATGTACGACTTCAACTACCTAGACAAAATGATCTTGGGTGAAATTCTTGCATTTATGAAGAAATGTTGGAGGGTACCAGCTGTTGGTTTGTGTTTGCTGAGCCACGATCATACAGATGAGCGTATAAAGAGACAAGTTCGTTGATGCTTACCCCTTAACAGGAAGGATATTCAATACCTTTTCTTACTCTTATCTCTTCAATGCTGTTTGAGTACCTAAGGTAGTACTCTAATATAGGATATTTTATTATGGTAGCATGAATGCTCATTACCTTAAATAAAAGGTATGTTCCTGAGTCCCAAGTGAAGATAACTGTTAGTATTACCTAATCACTCTCCACCCTTGGCTGGAAAGTAACAAATACTAAAAGGAGGATTCTTCGAACCAACATGCCTTAGAGCATTAGTTAATCATAACCTGATAGCGGACCATTGACGCGCTGCGCGTTACTGAGATCTTGCGATCGTTGTTTTTTTACTGCCATGTGCCCTGAAGTTCGTTATAATGTTGAACCCTTGTTTTGGTTAACAGGGGTCGTTTCTGCCTTGAGACTATGCCAGTTGCTGCCTGTTATCATGTCGAAGAACGACCCGTGCACCACAGGTTTATAATGTCCGTCGAGCCTGGCGAGAATTAACTACCAGAAACTAAAGACACTTATTTCTGCACCAATGTCACAGGCTTCAGATAGTGCTGATTTTCGTGGTCGCCGCTCCGGCAAGCAGGGGGATAGTATTCCGCAGCTGAGCTGTGAGTTATGCCGGTATGATTGAATACTCCTCTAATTCGCGACTCAGAAATGTTAACTAATTACATCATAGGAAGCGAAAGGTAAAATGCGACAAGTTGAACCCATGTTCCAATTGCGTAAAGGCGGACGTTGTGTGTGTACCTATATATCGCAAGCGCTTACCTCGTGGTCGCCACACCCATCCTCGATCATTCCCGACCCTCAATACCGGTGATGAATTGATGTCTCGCATACGAAACCTAGAGACACTAGCTTCCAATATAAACGACTTGAAAGTCTCGTCATCGAATCCCGGGCCCGCAACCTCGGCTAGCGCCAACGTGGGTGTAGATGCGGAGAATAACGTTGGCTGGCAAGTCTGGGCGCAAATCGTGGACGAGGTAAGCTACTTATATCATGGTAAAATGCTTTGGCGGTAACTGATGTTATAAAGGTCGAAAGTCTTCGTGATATTGTTGGAGATGCTTCGGACGACGAGGATAGCGTGCGGTCGACCCCTAATTCCACTTTTAGTGCTAATTTGAGGGCAATTGGGATGGGCTCCTCCACTTATAGCGGCCTTCCAGGAACTGATGGTCGTTTAAAAGATCCCATCGTCATAGCTCAATTATGTGACATTTACCTCCACCAGGTTGACCCCATCATCAAAATTCTGCATCGGCCTTCTTTAAGCAAGTTCATGCAACACGGCCAGCGCTATTTGGGGTATGATACTAACCACTTATCTCCGTTGTGCCTAAGCTCGGCTATCTGCTACTCTGCTACGGCAAGCATGACGGAAGAACGATGTCAACAAGTCTTCCATATAAGGAAATCTACACTGATGGAAGAATGCAGAGCAGCTTGCGAAGCGGCTTTCGAAAGCTCGGAACTCCTTACAACGAATGATATCACTATCCTGCAAGCCTTCGTATTATACCTCATTGCTAGGCGGACGGAGGACTCGAGTCGTGCCGTATGGACTATGACCGCGTTAGCTGTTCGTATAGCAAAAGCTCTCTTTATCTACTCGGGAAGAAGAGAATCTTTCTTCATCCGGCAGATGAGACTGCGGTTGTGGTTCACGATATGTCTGTTAGATTTTCATGGGTCGGTCGACCAAGCTACTGAGCCTCTGATAGGTGTGGATGAAATACCGTCGGAGTTTCCCACCAATATCAATGATTCTGAATTTGACACCGACACTCCAGGAGAGCTCCAGAACAGAGATGGCCTGACTGACATGACATATGCTCTTGTCACATATTACGCACAGTCAAGTGCACGGCTCCTGAACTTTCACGGTAAAGAGACGGACAGGCTAAACTGGGAAGAACGGGAGAAACATGCGCTTCTTTTACAACAGCAAATCCAGGACCTTTTAAAATTCTGCGATCCTGAATCGAGCCCGTACGCGTGGTTCACTTTCCACGCGGCACAATCGCTGGCAGCATGCATGCGGCTTACAGCTCTGCGACCTTTGCACCGTGTTAATACCAACCAGCCTGCTCCTCGGGGAAAACTTACCGAAATCCTCAGCAACTCCCTGATAACTCTAGAAAAGGTACACCTGATTCAAACTAGCCCAAGAGGAGAGGGTTTCAGATGGTATATGACGATTCATTGGCACGCGCTTGCGAGCGCTATCGCTGAATGTTATGTCGGCTCTGATATCGCAACAATTCAACACGCTTGGCCAATTATTGAATGGGCTTTTGAGTACCATAGACAAGATATCGAGAGTTGTCGTCGAGGAATGCTCAAAAGGCCGTTAGAAAGGCTGATGATGCAGGCCAGGAAGAGGATCGGCGTCCTGTTGGGACATCCGCCTCCCCTCCAGCAGTCCCAACAGCCTCTGCTAAGCGCAGGCCAAGCGAGTTATCCCGAATATGAACCGTCAAATCCTACCGCGACCACCATGGACTCTAACTCAGCTGGATTTTCTCTAAACCAACTCGATTCTCAGCTTACTATGGATTACGACTTCAGCGGAACAGCAGAAATATTCCCGCCTTTTGACAATTCTACCATGGCGAGCCCATCGATGCTATCATGGCCTATGCCACATGACCCTCGCGCTCAAGGCCCGGGAGCTCTGAACGTCTCCGAGGTGGACAATGGCTCTTTCGAAGATGTATCCTGGAAAACATGGGAAGAGTTCGTCTCCGAGCTTTCTTTCAACGACTTTAACTAGGTAGTGTCCTACGTAGTGGAAAACTGAAATCAGGCCCATAAACGGATTTGTTTCTTGATATGTTACCCACTGTCTTTGCTAGATTTAACGCGAACCAACTCATATAGGACTAAAAAGCAGGGCTTTCGAATGAGACATACTACTTAAGTGCTTATCGCTCGTCGCGAAACAGACGAAGCAGATCTGGCTTTTCACGTCGGGCGTAATATCCACGGAACCCCCCGAGAAAATAAGAGTATTGCCACTAGATAGCCTGGCAAACAAGTAGAATGAAGGAATATCCATGTATGAGTATTGGTGCTTAGTCGGTGCCTAGATCAATGTCCTAGTCAGTCATCAGGTTACACCAGGCTCGAGAGACAGAAAATAATAATGGGAGATGACCTTTCGCTATTGTGCAGTATAGTTAGGGGGGCACTATTCTTCTAGGATTCATTAGCATTACTATATCCAGGTATTCCAGTACTGTCAATCTTCGATTCCGGCGCTGGCGAGCTTCGCCTCATGTCTAGGTAAGTATGCAACAGGCTCGTGAAGTCATAAATGCGTCGTACCGCTTCAGCTATATTGGTGTTTGATGTTCTGAAATATTTTGCTGTAATAAGCGTTGTGTGTGACTCACTTCAGATTCATTCCAATACGGACCGAAAAATCGTTCGCCTCAGGTATCTCACCAAATATGACCATTTATTTTTCCAGCTACGCATCGGTCTTAAGCATGCAGGTAAAATATCCAAGTAGGATATTGGATCATAATAGCGCATTGTACCTAGTACGCATTATAGATAGACGGGCTAAATCGTAGAGTCGAGTGTCGCGAAGATGCACACAAAATATAGATTCTATGCAACGGATACGATATTTTTGATTAAGGTGAAATAGTATTTATTGCCTAGGAGAATTTTCAAGAAAGAAGTTTTTTTTTTTTTTTTTTTTTTTTTTTTTTTTTTTTTTTTTTATTTTTTTAAATTTTAAAATAATTAAAATATTATAATGGTAACATAAAACACCG
>MU284186.1:48722-109410 GCA_022478815.1 Daldinia bambusicola
TTCCAACCCTAAAAATTTTTTAATTAATTTTAACACCCACAACCCTAATGTTTTGGTCCATCTTTAATCCCGGTTTGGGTGGTTTTTTTTTTTTTATTTATTTTTTTTAAACATTTTTTTTTTTTTTTTTTTTTTTTTTTTTTTTTTTTTTTTTTTGATATTTTGAAATTGAAAAAAGATGCAAAAAGTCAGCTGTGCCCTGTAACCCCGGCCGCTGGTTGAACAGGACACCTCCGCGATTTTTACTCCCAGGACTCCGGGGCCCCTAAGGGGGCCGTCCCGATTAATTGCTGAATTGTTATCGGACTATATGACCTAAACCCACGTACATATATTTTTCAACATTTACATTACCCTGCCTTATGTAGATACTTAAATGTCTTAATGCAAATACTGCAATATGATATTTTCCCTCCACGTTCTTTAGTTAGAAATCAGCTAAAAAATTAAACGGATCGGCCCGGATGGGGTTCGAACCCATGCCTTTCTAACCTCAACCTCTCATCTGAGTATGATATTTAGAGCCGCAACACGATGGAATACCTTTCCACTACGCCACCACTCTACACTGTCTTCCTACCTACATTCAAACGCCACCAAGAAAATCATACTACGTGTCGCCTCCACGATTTGACGTCTCCGTAATATACTCCGCTATCTTGATCTCTTACCTACCTGTTTGATAAATGGGATAACCTTTGAAGGTTCCACGATGACGACTTAGAACTTCCATTTCCCCATCTTTGTGTAATAGTCCTCTAAAGTCGGTGTAATCGTGCGCCGTGTCGATGAGGCTTAAGGCAAGCTGCCGAAGATTGACATGCATTAGCGCTGTCGGACCACATAACCTGGCCTGGTAGATCAAGCGTTTGTTTCGAAGATATTAGCAGTTTACGCGTCTTACAAGATCCCGCCTAGGAAAATTCGCGTGCGCCACCGCAGATATTGCAATAATATAAGCAAGACTTACAGCATCGTAAGACTGTGGTACAGCAGGGTCGATCACGAACACCTTCACGTTGTTACCGTAAACAGTCTCCTACAGGGAATTTGCTTTTGAGCGTGCAGAAAAGATAGACCAGGAAATTCTACTAAAAGTGACGAGACAGTTTATGTTGGATGGATCCGTAGATGTATAACGTGGCAAGTCATCGTACAACTTGATGTGTGAGTACCTATCGGATGCAGTGTCAAGGTGCAGATAGTCGTTCTAGGTACTCAATGTGATAAAATTCGAAGGACAAGAAGACTAGGTATTTGACTAGGTTTCTCACACCAGATATATGGATATCCAGGGTGATTTAAGGAAAGGTCACTATGTTGGTGCTAGATGTTATGTGCGCGGCATGGAGTTTTCCTTAAAAGAAGAGTTGAGGTGGTGAAAGATCTTCGTCAGGGGAAATAAGGTTTAGCGGAGAATTAACTAAAAAGGCACCTAAAAAGGCACCTAAACTGTAAACTGAATTAGCACTTCATGCTTGTAAGGCAGCTGCACCTCCAGTCGCGGTTGGTCCGAGCCCGGTAAAGAAAAAGGGTACGTAGGTACCCACCTTCCTAGACCGGAATCAAATTGCCGATCTGGATCTAGGCGCTAAAATCTATCCGTTAATTTGGCTTTGATTACTTCCACCAGATTCATCCCAGATTCATCCCCTTTCCATCCCCTTTCCAGTACTACCGCAAAATGCTGATCGCAGCTCGTATTATGCCAGGCACCGTCAACACATGCATCTTGTTTCGAAAAGGAGCCTCATTTTCTCAGGGTTTATTTGGTTCTTGGGTTGATCGCTACTACATTGCAGATCCTAAACATATGCTATATTTCCACGACCCAGCGATCTGGATTCCATCGCTGATCTGAGCCTGAGGATAGAATGGGCCAGGCCTAGTCAACTGAACACATCTCTATCTGGCCCTACAACCCCATGTGTACCTACTAAGGTAGTTTGAGCCATCCCGAGGAATGACTATCTAGTAACGTTTCGCGGATAAAGCCTCCGGTCGGTATGAAATAAATACCACTGTGAGCATACTAGGAAACCCGGAATTGAACTTGGTACCTACATAAGGTAGGTTAGTGAATAAGACTTACTGATTTTTAAGGCCTCGCGTGTTATACTGTTGTATTATGTACATATCTACAAGGCATGAAGCGATAAAGAGAATTAGTTATATCATTTAAATGCAACAGCATGGCATGGCCGACTTTCACCTGCCACGCAGACTGCCGATAATTTAAATTTAGTAGGGTACCTCGGTCAACGAATTAGCTGCCAACTGTTTCTGGATGTCTTGCTCTAGGAGGGTTAGTGTTCGGCCCGATGACCTCGACATGCCCCCACGATGTGCTCTCTTTAGAGTCAAGGGCAGAAATGTCGCGCGACCTCATGGATTCTATGCAGGTCTTTGTTCGGCTACCAGAAATCCTGCACTCAATATATCCCTCCAAAGGATAAACTACCTCATACATGCACAATACTTCTGACCTTATAGAAGTAGCTATAGCCGCTATGGTTACTATGTGGCGCTCCAAATGCAACCATCGAGGCATGATTGCGGAATACCTGCTCTTCAATTCCAAACCGCGCCTCTGATGCATAGACCCCCTCTACACTATCATTCTGTTTAACACTCGATATCTCTTACTGTGACGGCGTTGAGGGTTGAGAATTATCGGACGCATCGCAAGACGACTACTGTCGCGACTACCTACTCTTGAACCCAGTAACGTTGCAAATATAATCGATTCTATCAATGCAACCAAAGCTATAGCAGATGCGGGGTGTGCGGGCCAAGCTGGTCAGCCTAAGGTCTCATCGTCAACCTGACCTCGTCGAGGCAAGGGTAACAGGCAGTTGGATTGGAGGCGCCGCGGCCGAAGAACAAGCCCAATTTGGAAATGCCTTATCTCCCCGCGCCCAGAGAGTGGGCATGGCCTCGGAAGCTAATAATCCAAGCTTGACGTCTTGGCGGGGCTCAGACGGATGTATTATATCCTCCGTTCTGTGTGAGACATACTTTCTATATGTCTAACTAAATCTGCTACATTGCCCTTACGTCCGTTAACATGCACGCCCTTTAGAAATCAGTTGATCTTCTGCTGTAAATCAGCTTCCAAACAGCTTACATACCTCCGATATGACTATTGTCCCAAGATCTAATGTGGTCAAGTGATAGTGGGGTATGAGCTACGACTTGATGGGCGCGTACAACCCTGTGATAAGCTATTAACTTTTATGTTAATCTCGTCCAAAGAACTTTTAATGCTACTCTGATCTTGAATTTCCTGGCCTCCGATTGGCTGCGAACAACAGTTTCCCCTGAGTAAAAGCTCCCCTTCATTACCGCGACTGTCAAGGTCCTATTGTGCAAGACACATTCCAACGTCCACCTTCCGCCTATGGAATAGGGAGAGCGTGCACGAGGGATGCCGGGCTCCAACCTGTGTCCCCAGTGCCATGAAGCCCTCGCCAGCTTTACTTACTATCACGCTCATGACCGGGAACCAAACTTCTCAAGAAGGCTACAACCGGGAATATGATGGGATATACCTCTTTGAGAGCGTATCTATCTCGGTAAATGGTGGCAACGTTGCCGCCTGGTTTGAAGGTCTCCATGAATCCCATATCGAGCTCGTTGGTTTGGTAGTAATGGCCTTACTCCAAGCTCGACAGTCGGATGCTTCGATATGGTAGGTAGGTCGACATGGTTTCTTTGTAGTCACATCTTTGTACCACATGAGAGACACGCGGCCATGATGGTACCGTGCCGAAGTTGTGTCTTCCCTGGTCCTTCAACGATATAAATACATTGACATGTCAGTTTCTTATCCACGTTTTTGTTCACCAAGCCAGATCTCGACCAAGGGCAAAGCTTCAGTCTCGACTTTTCTAGTCACTTCATTCCTTAACAAACATCTATTCGGTCCTTATCCTTAAAGCTTTCTCATCATGGTTTCCGTCAAAGGTCTCCTTACGGCTCTCCTTCTTCAAGCCTCTCTTGGGCTTAGTAGTCCAATTGCTACGGTTGAAAAACGGGCTTCTGGTTTTCATAACAAAGTTTACTTTGTTAACTGGTTGGTTTACCAAATATCTTATGAGTAACCCTAGCTAACACAGCTACTATAGGGGCATTTATGGGCGGAACTACCAGCCAGCACAGCTCCCAGCCTCGCAAATCAACCAGGTTCTCTATTCGTTCGCGAATGTGAGGACTGATGGGACTGTATATGCGTCAGATACTTGGGCTGACACGGACAAGCATTACGATGGCGACTGTAAGTAATTAAGATATGCCATTCGTTAGAAACGCCAATCTAACGGACTTTAGCATGGAATGATTCCGGAAACAATGTATATGGTTGCGTCAAGCAGCTTTACTTGTTGAAAAAGGCCAACCGACATCTCAAGGTTCTCCTTAGTATCGGTGGTTGGACTTACTCTCCCAGCTTCGCGGGTGCAGCCAGCACGGACGCAACAAGGAAGACTTTCGCCCAAACTGCAGTGACTCTAATCAAGGACTGGGGTTTTGACGGTATTGACATCGATTGGGAGTACCCTGCCGATGATACCCAGGCTAGCAACTTTGTTGCACTCCTAAAGGCTGTCCGATCTGAGCTCGACTCTTACTCAGCCCAGTATGCCAACGGCTACCATTTTCTTCTCACTGCTGCAGTACCTGCCGGCCCGGCAAACTACCAGAAACTACACCTCAAGGATATGGCACCGTTGCTTGATCAATTCAACCTTATGGCTTATGACTACGCCGGCTCTTGGGACTCTACCTCTGGTCATCAGGCGAACATATACCCCAATCCTCAAAACCCGGTATCTACACCATTTTCAACTGATGCAGCTCTTTCTGCCTATATCAATGGTGGTGTTCCGAGTAATAAGTTGGTCCTTGGACTGCCATTGTACGGCCGCGCGGTATGTAACTCAAATATTCCCTTTTCTTATTGCCCCTCTTTGGGAATTAATATTACCCCTTTCCTGCCGAATCCTCCGGGGGTGATCAAATACTAGATATGTGCCAATATTTTGAGTATATTAATCAAAAGCAACTTCTAATTCTCGTTTTCGAATAGTTTGACGCCACCGACGGTATTGGCAAGCCTTACACCGGCATCGGCCAAGGCTCGTGGGAAGCTGGTATCTATGATTATAAGGTTCTACCACGAGCTGGAGCGCAAGAAATCTACGACGACGTGGCTGGCGCGACTTACAGTTATGACAGCTCGGCTAAGGAGTTAATTAGCTACGACAATGTCGACATGATCAAGAAGAAGATTTCCTACGCCCAGAGCAAGAGCCTAGGTGGCTCGATGTTTTGGGAGGCTTCGGGTGACCGAACAGACAGCGGCAGTTTGATCGCAGCCGCGTACAACTCTCAAGGTGGATCGGGCTCCTTTGACAAGTCGGAGAATCTCCTCAGCTACCCTAACAGCAAGTACGACAATATCAAGAACAACCTAAACTAGGTTCCTGTTTAGCTCAGGCTTTCTTTGCTCTGACTTCATGCGCGGTCATTTGATACGAGGGCTGGTGCCCCGTCTTAGAAGACCATCATCACGCTCTACAACTCAGAGTTTACGCGCCAAGCTGCCATTCGCTTCACTCACGATCTTGATTTATGGAATTGTATATACTTACCATCGCTTACGGACGACTGAGTCTGCACTTGTTTTTTCAGGCTCTGATAGGCTAAGACCTATATTTCACTTCGCTGTATATAGTTACAGATACACTTATTGTACATAGGAATTTTTGGCATCAATATGACTATATAAACCACATGCTTCTAAAGTATTAAATATGTCTTTGTGGCTCGTTGTCTTGGGTCTTCCCTCCCTCCTTCCGCTTGACCCTCGAGCATCAGTTACCTTAGGTGCCTAAATGCAGCCCAGATCTTATACTCCAGAACAATTTCTCCGAATTGGGTGCCGCCACCGGTATAAAGAATGTGGATAAAACAGTGGGCGGTGGTATGCCGATAGCTCCGAAACACCGACGGCTATGTATATGAATTCATGCTAAAGACCAAAAAAAGAAGCAAGCCCGGAAAAAGATCATTGGAATTCCCGGCCTTCACATCATCCGGCAGGTCCCGGAATGTCGGCGCTTCCTGGGCTTTTCCTGCCTAGGGGGAAGCTCCACGGTCTGATTCTCCGCAGGGGCTGGGATAACGGGGAACGTCTCAGGGGTGGCGTTCGCCTCTGCGTTCTCGACCTCTCTCAGCGACGTGGGCGGGGACTCGTTCTCGCTGTTAGGGGCGCGGGTCGACTTTTGCGAACACTGGTTGCATGTTCCAGCGAGAGTCGGCCCGCTGCAGTTGGTGCATGTCTTGGAGACGTCGTCGCTGCTCACGGCCTCGGGCACCGGAGACACATTTATGCTTCGGCCTGCGGCCGCGCTGACGGGCTTTGCCTGGCTGTGCTGGCCTAGCTGCGACCCGTGTGCCGAGCTTCTTGCCAAATGCTCCAGATCCAAGCTGGACGGCCGTGTTCCGGCGGGACTGTTATTCGCGGATGCAAAGCGCGAGCCGGCGCGGCTGCCGGGCAAGCTGTCCGAGGGGAGGAAGTGCACCATGCGGTCGACGTGCGGGGGAGGCGGTAGGGGGAAAGGGTTCTCGCTGCCGTCGCTTACGTCGCTGTGGATGACGGCCGTATGCGATATCGCGGAGTCGAAGCGAGACGTATTTAACTCGGTGTCCGCGCCAATCTCGGCTTCTGCTTCGGCTTCCGCTAGTGTCTGTGCGAACTTGGACCACCCGCGCAGACGGGGTCCGAATCGGTAGATGAGAAGGAGGCAAGCAAATAAGAAAGATGCGATTGATGAAAGTATCATGGTTGATTTGAATATGCCCATCTTTTCGTACCTAATTTGTTCGTTGTGTTAAAACTTGTTTAAATCTTTTATTATTTAAGGGGCGGAAAGGGGTTAGAATTAGACAAACGTACTAGATACAGCATGTTAGCGTTCTGTCCATCTTCGTAGATATGTAAGATAAAATACTAACCATTGGAACTGCGTAAGGTGTAAGCACACCGGCAAGGAAATCCCTTGCCCATCCATTGCCACCCGTAGCAGACGCAGCGTACGGGCCGTAAGCTCGGAGCACATAGTCGATAGTGCCCATGTAAATAGCGTAGTTAGCGATGCCAATCATGCAGGCGCCGATCATGCTGAATATCCAGTGAACAGGCGTGTGGGTAAAAGACGTTCCGAAAGCAAAGATAAGTAGACCTAAAGGTAATAGGGGGGCTGTGAAAATTAGCCAAAAGAGTCGAGCCTCGTACTGTGCTCGCTCGCAGTACGGCTTTTGCTGTCGTAGGAGAATCTGTCGTCCGATGAAATAGTGAGCTAGGCAAAATCCGATCAGGTACCCGATTCCGATGGGTATGAATGCGCATCCGATTAATAGGGGCCCGAATCCCCATTGCCAGTATACTAAACCGTACGATTGGACCATCACTAAAAGGAAGGGAAGGAAAAGGTCAGCCTGAGAAATATCTAACATGATACCAATGGTTATCACATAGATAGATAGGGGTAGACAGAGATTTTCATGGACAACTCATCCAGGACACAAACACTTAGTGCGTAAATACCGAAGACGGAATATTATATACGAAAGGGGGTAGGATACTAAGAGACTATATATGGACTTACTAAAGATAAGAGCATCCGAGAATCCCGACAACAACGAGAAGACCAAGACGATAGGTTCCGTAAAAAACATCTTGAAAGGGCGAAACCAAATCACCAGTATCTCCGACCATTTCAGGCTTCTCTTCCCCGCCATCTCGGTCGGGCCGTATAACCTACAGCTCTGGTCGGCCTTCCGCTTCTCCTTGGCGATCCTGTCCATAACAATGGTCGCTCGGGTCTCGGGCACCAGGAGGAAGTGCAGCGCCTGCACGAAGATTCCGAAGATCAGCTGTATCCAGATGACCCAGCGCCACGGTAGGTACACCTCGATAAAGCCGCCGAAGATGGGCCCGAGTAGCGAGCCGCCGACGGACGAGAGCACGATGAAGGCCGTCGCGTACTGGTGCTCCGGGGTATGCGGGTCGTACATATCCGAGATAAGCGCAAGCGTCACGCTCCCCCCAGCGCTCGACAACCCGCCCAACGTGCGGCCAATAATATGACCATACCAAGTCGTCGATAGGCCCGTCACCAGCGCGAAAATATTGACAAACAGCAGCGAAGCCTGGAGGACCTCTCTGCGGCCGTACTCCTCGGACCAAGGGGCCCAGAGCTCGCAGCCGAACGCGTAGGCGACGAGGAACGACGCGGCGCCGCCCCAGCGCACCTGGAACGTGGTGACGCTAAACTCGTGGGCGATGCCGTCTAGCCCGCTCGAGTACAGCGTCGTGTTCAGGTTCATCGACACCTGCACCGCGAAGATCACCCACAGCACCTTCTGCTTGTCCGCCTCCGCCCACCGCGTCGGCATCCCCTCCCCGCAGTCCGACGGCCGGATGAGCACCCGCGTGAACGAGCTCTGCGCGCTGCCGTTGCCGTTGCCCTGCGAACGGTTACCGGCCCGGCGCCAGCGCAGCGCCCGCATGATCCGGTTGTCGTCGTGCGCGGGGGTGTCGGTCGTATTGGTGGTGGCGGTGCCCGGCGGCTGGATCCGGGTAGGCCGGCTACGTGGCCTAACGCTGCTCTCCGGGTTTACGTTAGCATTGTCGTTAGCATTAGTGCTAGCATTAGTGCTGGCAGTGTGTTCATGCTGCGGTCGCTGGTGCTCCAGGGGTATGATCTCCCTCAGCCTGGCAGCGAGAGCCTCAAGAGGGATCGGCGACTCATGGGGTGTCTGTGTGGGCGACATTGTTTATTATTGGTGCTATGTATTGTTAACGACGACGCCGTTGGGTATTGCAACGAGTGGTGTGTTGATTTATGAGAGGATGTGAACCGTCTGATGGCAGCATCTCATAACACTATTTCCCTTTCCAGAACAAGGCCTTGGGTACTTTCTATCCTAGAAAAATTGACGTTGGGGGGAGAATGGTTTTGATTTTGGCAAACCAGGGCAAATTTTGGGAAAACGAGAAAACCGAAGTTGGGGTGGTCCGGGGCGGCTTTTAAAGATTCCTGGGTCGTGGCTCGACTTATTCCAGACACAGAACGGCTGTGAGGGGAATATTAAGTTCACCTATATGTTGGGCTAGCTTAGCTTGTAGCGTGTGCGCCAGCATACTATGGCTGAGGGTGTATAGACCGGACAAGTTTTCGAACCGGAGGTGAGGCACCCAATGGCCCTTGTCCACACCATGCGTATGGTAAGTTGGGCGTTGGGCTATACGAGAGGTTTAATGTGAGAACTTCAAACACCATCAAGGCAATGGTGGCCATTGGCGGTCACGAGGACATCACTTGTAAACTATATGCCACCCCACTTTTGGGTTCTAGTGTGTTCAGAGGTACACTGGTGCATTAGCAGGTAAACTTGTAGTAGTTCCATTCAGTAATGGACGAATATGTCTTGGTGACGGTATGGGCATACTTAAATCGACTTCAGCAACAGCTTGCACATCGCTACCATATGCAATTGTTTCGCAGAGTGGAAGCGCCAGTTCTAAGGCTATCACTAGGTAAAGTAGCCCATCTCACATACAGACTGATAGTTGTCAATTCCCAGTTGAGGGATAGGTCTACAACGGGTCTCTTCCAAGTTAGATTCGAGCGGAGTAAAAACTCTCTTTTGCTATGCTACATTGGAACTTGTTGGGGAGAGTTCCGGCAAGAATAGAGTTTGTACTGGAGTCGAATACCAAAGGTCAAAGCTCGCATGTTTCATCAGCAGTCCAGCGTCAAACATCCACCTGTTATCTTAAGAGAATGGTTTTGTTAAGCGGTATTTCTATACCTCACTAATAGTTTGATATTCGTGTGCAGTTCTAGAAGGTCTTAATCCTAGGTCGGCGCGAATATACTGTGCATTCCTAGAGCGTGGTTCAAAAAAGGGGGAGGAGTTGAAAAGGGACTTCAGGTATACATCATATATATAACTAAAGAGCCTAATATATTATCCATAGGAGACTGCTATGATCTGACGTATCTTCAAAAGCCTACATCCCGTCATCACGATACGCAAGCTATCGCTATCTCTCAATCGGTACGAAGTTTGTTACGTGATACCAATTCAGCATTTACTAAGGTTTACATACCAAGTTGTGCAGATCACTATCCGCACGGACTGTTGAGCAGTAATAAAGCCAGGGTATTCTACGTCATAACTATTTGGCTGTTTCTATTTTACTGTTTACTGTGAATTCATTAGCATCCCTCATGATATCTAAGCACTATCAACACTATCAACGGAAGCATCCAGGAATTCAACAGTACACCGATGCTTCAATCTACCTAAGGTAAATACTGACAGAACATATCGCTGAGCCAAAAGTGTATTTCTTAATAGCACAATTGTCTATCTGACCTATGAGTGGTATTACCGCTCACAGATACAAACCAGGCTTTCCCCTAGTAGATGAAGGATCTTCCCTTGACCACGGCAATTCACGGCATGGAACTCGGAGACCCGAGGGAATCTTTATCGTGAGATGAAATATTCGACCTGGAAGTGCTGAACGGTTTTATACATCCGTTTAGAGATCTAGGGGCATTGATAGTCACGCCCTTTTTCGGACATTCGGAAAATCCGTAAACGGTTGGAGTTATGATTAAACGACCATATTATCGATCATAATGACCCAATATCGAGGCCTTCAACCTTGCCCAGAAATTCACCCTTAGCACCGCGTAGCAACTCGTCCATATCCACCATGCCGGTCGCGATATACTTCTCGCTAACGCCAGCATTGACTCGCTTAGAGAGAAGCTCTCTTAGCTCGGCGCGCAAGGCCCCCAACTCTGCCTTGGTCATAGCTCTCGCTTGGTTTTGCTTCTCTTTCCGACCTCCGCCGCGTCCCCCCCACTTTCCGACCTGTTGTATCTCGTCGCTGTCATATTCCACACCTAGCTCATCTGCCGCGTTCCGCATCCAATCGTCCTCCTTATTTCCTTTTTCTTTCGCAAGTCCTGCGTCGGCTATCTTTTTGGCTAGTGTGACGCGCGGCTTTAAGCGGTTGACTAGTTTTCGGTCCATATCCAACGTCTGAACGAAGAAGTTCTTAGACCCTTTATCAGTGCTCGAATGCACCTTGGCAATGAGCCGCCGAGTCGGAACAACTTCTTCAGGTGCGCAAAGAAGTATACTCAATCCTGTTTTATCCGCACGTGCAGTACGCCCGGACCTATGTACATAAACATCTGCAGCTCGAGGGACGTGATAATGGACCACCAGGTCCACATTAGGAATATCTAAACCACGCGCAGCAACATCTGTCGCAACGAGTATAGATGACTGACCTTGCTTCGCGCCTGTGAACCGTTCAACTGAACGTAGACGCGCCTTTTGTGGCATTTGGGAGTGAAGTGGGTTGGTCTGAAGATTGAGATTTTGAAGCATAGGAGCTAATCTTCGGACTGAGCTGATGGAATTAGCAAAGACAAGCGTCCGTACGTTTGGATATAGTAGAAGAAGCGCGTATAGATAGAGATCCTGTGAATAATTAGTATAAGTCTCATTTTTATTGCTTAATTGTGTAAAAACTTACCTTTTCCATTGCTCCACATTCCACCAGCCCTTCCTTAAGCCCTTCAGCCATTTGAGATACCGGATTGACGTCGATGAACTTCGGCTTTTCTTCCCGGAAGTTTAGCTTTTTCAACAAATACTCCATGGAGTCCTTATCGCTCATTAGGCTGTAACGTCCTTTTCCAGCCAGCTTTTGCTGTAGACCTTTGTGAAATGTTGCCGAGAAAACCAAGGTTTGCCTCGGCGAAGACACAGTTTTCTGCTCCCCGTCCTCATCCTCTTCAACTCGGTCTAGCGCATTGAAAATCTCGGAAGCTTCTTGAAAGTGACCTTCCGTTAGAAGTCTGTCGGCTTCGTCTACCACGAGGTACCGAATCTTTTTGAAATTGCCCATCAATTCCGAGCTAGAGCTTAGAACTTCCCACAACCGCCCAGGAGTTCCAACAACGATATCCGCCTTGGCTAGCTGACGTTGTTGCTTATAAACTGACAAACCACCAGTCACTGAGCATACATAGGGTGAATTTGGTAAACCGGCGCAAAGGTTCTTAATGTGATCCGTAAGCTGATGCGCAAGTTCTCTAGTAGGTGAGAGAATTAAGGCCAATGGGACCTTTAAGGTATCCTGAGGCGTGCTGCTGCTGTCTGACAATTCTAGCCACTTTTCAACAATTGGAATACCGAACGCTAGCGTTTTGCCTGAACCTGTCGAAGCTTTACCTATGACATCGTGACCAGCCAATATTTGAGGTATCGCGGCTTCTTGTATGCGGGTAGGTTTCAGGAATTTCAATTTAGCCAGAGATTCGAGAATCCGAGGAGATAAATCCAACGCAACCCATGAAGAGAGATCAACTTCATCCTGTGTTTCGTCCATGGCATCTATTCCTGCGAAGACGTTTTCCTCGAGCTCCGGGTCTTCGATTCGATTGGTATCCTTTTTCTTCTGTTTCTTTTGCGCCTTCGCATTTTCTTTCGGGGTAGCTTTGGTCTCTGATTTTATATTTTCGTCGGCATTCGTTAAGCTCGGCGATGCGCTTTTTGATTTATCTTGCACCAACGGCTCGTCGTCAAATCCTTCGAATTCCTCGTCGCTCTGTATCTCGCCGCCTTCTTGATCTTTTTCGTTCTCATCATCAGTTGAGGGCGCGACAGCTCTCTGCTTCTAGTTAGAATTCGAACTACCAAACTGCAACGGGTTTATGTACAAATTCAATAGTATTATCGCTATTTCGGACAACTTCAACATCGTCCACCTCTTCTAAGCCGTAAAAGCCCTCGGCATCGTTGAACATATCGGGTAGTTTGGCTTTGCGCCATCGTAAAGAATCGGCGCTAACACGTTTCTTCTCCTTCAGCTGGGCAGACTTTCCGACGGACTGGCGAGCCTTAATCTTCTTTTTCGCGGGAGCGCTCTGTGTTTGGCTAGTGGCCTTTCTTTTCTTTAGACCGTTCATGATGAATGAGGAATTAGGTTGTATGTTGATTGCGGATGTGAATTACTTGTTGCTTGTTGCTTGTTGCTGCTGGGAAATTTTTGGGATCCCTGTTCACTTATTAAAGATTATCTTATCGATACCTTCCATCGTTGTAAAAGCCGATAAGCAATTGGTGCATTGACCACACCTTATTTCAGCCCTACCAAAAACCCCCCTAACAGCCCCGATTTTTTTCGCAGCAAAAATTGTAGGTCGCACGGATTAAGTACCTCTAATAGACTCTCAACATCTTTTTTTTTTTTTTTTTAATAGTAAGCTTGGAACTCTTCTAAATCCCACAACTGGTTTGTCCAACCAGATAACACATAATGGGAAAATCTTCCAAGGATAAGCGCGATGCCTATTATAGGCTCGCTAAAGAACAAGGATGGCGCGCAAGGAGCGCATTCAAGCTGTTGCAGCTAGACGAAGGTTGATCCCTCCCCCAAGAGATACTTGACAGGGAAGCTAATAGGACATTAGAATTTGACCTCTTCTCTAACGTCACTAGAGTTGTAGACTTATGCGCTGCGCCTGGAAGTTGGTCGCAAGTTTTATCTAGAGTCTTAATCAGGGGAGAAAAGTTCGGTCGAGCAGCTTGGCAAGATCGTGATGCTAGATTCCGCCAGCAGATGCTGGGACTCTTCGGACCTAAGCATACCGCAAGCAATTCAGGATACGTGGAATCACAACCTTCCATAACGTCAAGTCCTCGTCAAGATGTCAAGATCGTCTCAATCGATTTGCAGCCTATCAGTCCACTACCAGGTATTGTCACTCTGCGAGCTGATATTACCCATCCGGCTACTGTCCCCTTGCTTCTAAAGGCGTTAGATCCGGAGTATGATTCCAAAACCAAGACCCAGCAGGCGGCCCACCCGGTTGACCTAGTATTGAGTGATGGAGCACCTGATGTAACTGGGTTGCATGATCTAGATATTTATGTGCAATCACAGCTTCTCTTTGCGGCTTTGAACCTAGCGTTGTGTGTCCTGAAGCCTGGGGGGAAGTTCGTGGCAAAAATCTTTAGAGGCAAGAATGTGGATGTGCTCTATGCCCAGCTCAAAATATTCTTCGAAAAGGTTCATGTTGCGAAGCCGAGATCTTCTCGGGCTAGCAGTGTAGAAGCTTTCATCGTGTGCTTGAACTTCCAACCTCCTAAAGGTTTCTCAGCAAGTCTTGAGGAACCGCTGGGCGTTGGTTTCCGCTTGCCGAGAATGACGGAACAGAACTCTGCGGTATTGCCCATTACTGCAAATACTATCTTACAAAATCCAGAAACCGGAGCATGGAATAACACACCCACATTCGTTTCGATAACCGACAATGACGACATCACCGAAATACAATTAGAAGATCACCGACCCGAGCACGGAGAAGATGTTAGATGGATTGCGCCTTTCATTGCTTGTGGTGACCTATCTGCGTTCGATTCCGATGCTTCATATCGCCTCCCGCCAGATCATGTCTCCCTTGACCCAGTCCAACCGCCAACTGCGCCACCATATAAACGTGCTTTAGAAATGAGAAAGGCATTCGGAGGCGCCTACGGGAAAACAAGCAAGGACTGAACAAAGAATCGCTCTAACTGTGCTACGCATGTTTGGGATGCTGCGCTGCTGGCCCTTCAATCAACCCGATGGAAATGCCTTTCGTGTTGCATTCGCGCCAGTCTTTGGCGCCGAGATACTTGCGATATAGATCCATCTTGTCGCTAGTCAAAAACATGAAACGCCGTAGATGAGTCCAGCCTTGAATAACTTCGTTGAGACACTCCATCATCCAGCGACCAAGGCATTTTCCCTGATATTCGGGCAAGACATAAACATCGGTGAGATATGCGAACGTGACATCGTCAGTCACTACTCTCACAAGCCCGATCTGCTTAGGACTGCTTTGGCCTATATACATATACATGAGCTATGAGTCCGCTTACGGCAGTATAAAAGATACCTACCAGCCATCTCCGAAGTGGATTTAGGAAGCACGTATAGTCCGAGACACAGTGAATTATGGAGTGCCTTTTTCATCATATCCCGAGGCAGCCCCTGTGCCCACCACATGAGATCGGAGCTCAGAGCTTCGTTGACTGCATCAACCTGAATAAGAAGTGGCTCGGTAGATATCAAAAACTCATCTTTATACCAATCATGAGAAGCCGTTTCGAGGACCATTGTCGTTATCTCGGATCTGGTCGATATTTCTATCTGTTTGACTACCTACTTATGTACAACAAGCACTGGGTAATATGATTCTTGGTAGTGGCCTTTAAGTCCAAATCTCAATTACTCATAAAGTAAAATCTACGAAGTAAGACGGCGTCATATGAATCATAACTTAGCGTCACTCTCCCCCCGCCATGTGATAATTAACCTTCACCAGAAGCAACCAATTTCAACCAATAATCATCCACAACCATACATAAATCCCAGCATCCAATATCTTGTGCCCCGGATATCAGCCGATACCGATAACTCACAGATAAACTGATAGGTAGATGTCTATTACATCTACCTATAGCCCAAAGAATAAAGGAAATATTCAGAAAACTTCGTATTTGGACGTACAGGTCCTGGATCAGATACTACCTATATAAATATATTAGCTGCTAGGGACATTGTGCGTTCAACACAGCTCTCAAACACGTACCGTTGAACCAAAGGGGATTTGTTGGTAATAGCACAATTTCCATTACAGTCTGCCCACCCCATAAGTGGTAAACTCATAAAATCCTATCATATCGGCAACTCATTGGCGCCGGTGCTTGTGCCGCCATTTAGCCCAGAAGGGGACTCGGCTAGCCGCGTGGCGAGAGGTTTGGTTAGCATGCGTATTGCTCCCATCATCTATTACAACTCTAACTAAAGGTGTAACCACTTCTTCGGGCGGTGCAATGATAGGCGGTGGTGTAGTGCTTTGTCGATGATGTCTCCAAAGCTCGTTCCATTTGTGCTTCCTTTGGTCTTCTTTGGCCTGTTCCTCGGTGCGTAGGGGTTCCGGCATTCGATTTATTCTGTCCCGAATCTCGTCCCGTCTAGCTCGCTCTCGTTCGATTCTTTCCGGTGTGAATGGCGCATTGGAAGTTACTGTTACATCATTCTAATCAGTACCCCGTTTCTCGTCCGCTCATAAAAAAGAGGAAAAGGGAAAAGGGAAAGGGGAAAAGGGTGGAGAACATGCGTAAGCTACGTGACCAATTGGTATTTCAAGCACTTACTGTCTTCTCTGAAGCTCTCCGAAAGAGAACGGATTTCTCCCCGGTAGCGCTCTATCAGAGCGATGCCATAAATGCCATTCTCTTCGCCGCATGCCGACTTAGGCCGGCCAATACGATCCTGGTATTTCGAGAAAACGTTGAACTCATCGATCAGTGCGCTGCTTAGAATCGCTTTTACGGGAAGCTTCCTTATGACGTGAAAGTCGCACCTGATGGGGTTTTCGCCAGGACGGAACTGCCACCGTACGTCTTTCACAATACCATCAGTGATCGCTTCGGATCCGTCAATTAACTGGACCTTCGACCGATAATGCGACTCGTTGTAGATCTTCAAGCCAAGCCTCTCGGCGTGGTCACGGGACATCGCCATGATATCCGAACCGGTGTCTGGGACAGCCAAACACTCCTCCCCATTCAGGTACCCAGACAAGAACTCTTGCTGGCCTCCAATTAGGTTCAAAGAGATTTTTCTTAAACTGGGAAACACTCTCTTTATCCTATGGCGATAATTGGTAAAGGTCTCGGTGCTCTTAAGGAAGCTTCCGCCAAGGATTAAATCGTCCGACGTGGACGGCAGATGTAAAACAACGCAGATAAGCTTGTACACAGTCTCCTCTCCCGCGAACTGGTAGCGCAAACTGACCTGGCCCCTTGAAAACAGCCGACGTCCGGTGGGAAGTATTATTTTGCCTGCTGTTTGGGATCTTAGGTCCAACCCCATCGATTTTGCCATTCTTTCGGATACGACATTATGGCTGGCACCCGTATCAGCGTTCGCGACTATGGGCTTGCCGTTGGCGCGGCCGTGTATCTCGAACTTTCTCGCTCGGGCTTGAAATTTCCCCTGTCCCTCTTTTATATATTGTACTCTATTG
The DNA here is from genome assembly GCA_022478815.1 of Daldinia bambusicola. Classification (NCBI taxonomy): domain Eukaryota; kingdom Fungi; phylum Ascomycota; class Sordariomycetes; order Xylariales; family Hypoxylaceae; genus Daldinia; species Daldinia bambusicola. The sequence continues at coordinate 65,903 of MU284186.1, forward strand.
GCCTTCCTAAGATAGTTGACAAAGCTCATTGATATATCACGTTGTGCCATTCTATCACTTGAGTACCAGGGCCAGGCTTCGTTCGGTGTCCGTTATCCTTAGCTAGTCGCGGTTCAAATTTCAAGTCGATGTCCACTAGCAGAAAGCTTAACAGGATAGTATCTTGTAAATAACAGAATCTAGATACTATCTCGTATTTAAGGATAGATGGCTAGCAGGTAACAATTACACCCGGCTGACGAGGAGAAAGGAAGGCTATGCTATGTAGGTACGTATGGTCTAGCATAGCCTACAACAATTACCACGCTGTACAAAGTACGCCCGGTCGAACTAGGCCAAATACGTAATGATTGGAGCTGGGCTTTCATGGGTGACGAGGAGGGGCGTGTGCATTAGCAAAATGCTACTATATAATAGGTACGTGGCAATATTAGGCATATAACACAGCCTCAAAAATACAATATGACTTAATAAGCAAATACAGCTAGCACAGGCCTCTCTTTCCCGAGGCAATGATAATATCCGCCGATATCAAGTAGAGAACTCTCGTCGCAGCTTTTCTTTTTTCTTTTTTTCTTTTTTTTTTTCTCGGTTCGGCTATAGGAGGACAAATAAACTATGAGCAACGAAGGCGATGATCTCATTAGCAGGAAAGGAGGATACTTAGCGGCGGCGGCATGGCTCGCACGGGATATCGATAATGAAACTCTTGTTTTCAGAAAGTTTGACAAGCTCTCGGCAGTCAACCTGCTATATCTACAGAGCGAGATTATTGAGATAGAAAAGCAACTAGACGACATCCACCTTAGCACGGTTAACGGCTATGACATGGATCTCAAAGACGCTGCAAGCACGTGGGAAACGCTCGTCTCTCAGTGTAAGAGCAATAACGAGTCGCATCTCCGAAAAGATGCCCAGAATCGCATGGCTCTTATAAGAGAACTCCGAGCGAAGTTGAAAGAATATCGTAATGAGCTCCTCCTTTTATCTCCCTCTTTCCATCCCTTATGAGGCGTAGTTAAAAGAAGATGTACCAGGTACCTAGCTAATATTCGGAATTAGATGAGGCACTGGTACTCCAAAGCCAGATAGCACAGATGCGACACCCGGAGGAGCGGGTTCTGGAAGCTTTGAGGCATTTCTTCGAGCGGCCCTATCCCATTCTGGGAGGCAAGGCAAAGATGTTCTTAAACAATTCCAAAGACCTTGTAGCACTCAAGGCTCCCACCGAGACAGATATGCTCTCAAACTTCCTAAGACGCCACTGGGCATCAGAGGTAGGTATATCACGTCTGGCAACGAGACGAGAGACGGCTATGCAGCACAATGCCCACATAAACTGATATAGTGTTTGGTATATAGAAAGAACTAGCACGGGATGGGGTGAATCACTTCGCACGCTTCAACGACTTATCAATCACCGTCACCGTCACGCTAGTGACCATCGTCGTGGCGGCAATCTTCCTTATAGGGCCTATCATAGGGTTGAATTTTGCCGGAAGCCCGACTGCGAAACTCATCATGATTTCGTTCTTCGTGGTTACTTTCGCGGCCAGCATTGGGCTTATTACGACCGCAAAGAGGGCGGAAATATTTGCCGCTACTGCTGCGTGGGTGCTCTCTTACAGGCATTTCATGTTCACCTGAAATTACGGCAAACATACACCAGTAGATTCACACTAACTAGGGCTTTCACAGATACGCTGCTGTGCTTGTGGTGTTTGTTAGCAACGGCGAACTTTCACCAGGCAAGGACAACTAGGTTGTAATTACCTGCCAACACCCCCTGGCTTCGATTATATACATCAGATTACCTCCTAAGGTACATCTCACTACCTGTCGGCTATGATAGTACGTGATTCATTACCTAACTCCTAATTACCTAACTCCTATAACGATTATCCAGTTCATACCCCAACCGCGCCAGCATGCTTAGGTTTCGCCTGCGAGTTGAAGCCTTGCCACACGGTATCATGAGAATTCAATCCCCAAGCCGAAGGGCTATCATCGTGAACCGTCGTTCGTCTCAAGTCGCGCTTATATCTACCCTCGAAAGTCCCACTCCCTGCTCTGTGCAACACGCAGCGGTTATCCCAGATAACCAAGTCGCTCGGATTGTCCCACTGCACGCTAGTCACATACTTCTTCTGCGTGGCATGCTGATTGAGCCGTTGGACCAAGTCCCAGGAATTCGGGATCTCCGCGCCATCTTCTTCGATATGGTGCAGGTGGGCGCCGATAAATAGGTTCATCCGACCGCTGGGCTCGTGGAGCTGGGCGATTCGATGGCGCTGCATCGGCGACGTGGTCGGGTCGACGTCCGCGAAGAAGGAAGGCGAGCCGAGCTTCCGCGAATGGGCCATCGAGTGCGCGCCCACGTAGTCGTGCGAAAGCAGTTCCTCCCGCAAATCTTCAGGGAGCTCCTCGAAAGCGGTTCGCGAGTCGGCGAAGTCGGTGTTGCCGCCGTGTCCGGGGGGAGGGAGCTCGCAGGCGCGCAAGAGGGAGAACGAAGCTCGTCGCGGGTTGAACGTTGAGTCCGCGTGGAAAAGCCCGTTGCCCCGGTTCGAGTGCGCCCGCGCGCTCTCCGGGTCGAGAATCCCGCCGGTCTCGGCATCTATGTTCCCGGCATCGAAGAGTTCGAAAAGTTCGTATCGCGGTTTTCGTCCGCCCGTAAGATATCGCCGAATGTTGTCGAGCTCGCCGAAGCGTTCGGAGAATTTAACGTGCGCCAGATCATCTAAGCCTGTGTTCCTGAAGACGCATACGCCATACTAAAAGAGAGAGCTTTTGTTAATGGAGTGAATAGGGGCTTGTAATATTAAGGGGTAATATCCTATTTACCTTAGCCATGGCAGCAATTATCTCCCTAAACTGTTCATCAGATAGATCTTGGAAATTAACACCACTGACTTCGGCCCCAAACGTAGGATGTAACTCTTTGACTGTAATTGTCTTGAAAGGTGACTCTTGGATAAGTCCGGGCATATTGTCGCTACTCTTCCGGTGCTCTTGTTCGTAATTCGGTGGCATATACTACGTCTACAGGAAGTCCCAAGACCTTGAGCTCAGATATAGTATCAAAGTCACACCGTCAAGACGTGAAGTACCTTAGGTAGTTATTTGAGACTTAAATGTCCCAATGCTGATTCTCAATCGAATCATATACCTGCCGAAGGTAGGTCACAATCGCGAACAAGGAATCGTGCGGGGTATGCAACTGGTGGCAGAATCGCGCAGTCTCATGACATTGATGTTTAAAGCCGATTCCTCGGATACAGGTATCAAATCATAATGGAAGGATTTAAATGGGAGATCGCCGTCTAGGTTTAGCGTTAGCTTGAAGCGAGGCAACGGCCTTTAGTTGGAGATCTCATCAGGACCAAATCAAGTTATAGTCCTATATTCATTCTGGGATACGGTTGTTACATTACAGTTGTACCTTCTTGAATTGTCTACTACCTAGGAGGTACTTAATACAATTCCAATCGAGGATATTACAAGAGTTCTCCCATATCACTAAGGGATTTAACACGCAGGGTTGTAACAGACCATGAAGTAAACCTACACTCGACAGCAGAACACGAACAAGGCAATCGTGATAGTATAAGCGACTCGAATAGGTCGGAAACTGCTATGGTATTGTTCTTATAGAGATACTAACGTCGACGCCTCGAGTGGGCGCTATTTACCTTCTGGCAGTGTAACGGTTTGATAGAGGTATCTTCCAAACCCTTATATAAACTTATCTGTCACTTACTAGGAAGGATAAAATAGTAATAGAATGTAGGGATTAATTCGGGTACCCGAGTTTCTGCGATATAGAAGCCGTCTACCTGAGAGCTTCAAGTCTAATAGGTTAGTCCTAACCAACGATGAGGTTTAAATCTACGACCAACTAGCATTATCTGGGGGTAATAACTTAGTTCATAGATTCTGAACTCCTCAGATTTATCGCACCTGAAACAAATTGTGCGTTACACTAACAGCATAACAATAATGTTATAGACTTTTCAAGCCCTCTTCGCGTGATAGTTACCTATAAACCATGCCAAATTATTTTTGGACTAAAACAACTATTTCAATCTCACCGCAGCCGCTATTCCTAATGTTAAGTTACCCCTTAATTTACTACGGGCCATAAAAGCGACCATCCTCACCTAGGTATAATCCATACGACTTGCCTTACCATTTTATTTAAATAAGACAATATATTTTCCTGTGCCTTTTTTTCGGCTCGTTATTTATCAATCCTAGGCATATAACTATGCCAAAGGGTAGGTCAATTATAGGAGGTGGTTTCCTCGTGCGGGGTACGGCTTAGACGTAAGAAGTCAAAGTTTCGTATTCTCCTACGCAAACTAGAGATATAAGAGTTCTTATAAGGGTGTACTGGGTGAATTACGGATACAGGACTACATTTCTTGGGCATCAACCCATTGTCATGACTTGATGTAAGATTTGATTTATGGACTAGGTAATACAAATGAGCAACAACACCATGCTAATATGTTCATTGACATAAGTAATGAATGGATAATGTGTATTTAATTGTCTCATTGTGAAGCCTATCCGAGTAAGCCAATTGCGTAGTCGTCCCTCTGTTTCATGGAATATATAAATACCTAAGGCACGGTTCGACATTAGCTAGGCATCGTCATGTTGCCGCCAACTCTTGGATTCAGCCCTTCTCAGCTTCGAGGTTCACAAATTGTATGAGTCAGATGGTATCTGTGGCTGTAAGTAGCCCTAATTCCGGTCTCCGAACACATCATAGCAAGAGTGATATTGATATTCCACTAGCATCATCCGAAACGTGCTTAGAGAATCGCGATCAGCAATACGAACAGCCCGCAGACCGCAGGCAGCAGCCCAGATATGGCCGAAGGAGCCATGTTCTTCTTATCCCCTGTATCAGTGCCACTACCACTATTGCCTCCCTTGTCCTCATCATTGGCACTATCACTCTCACTACCTCCATTTCCCTCGTCGTCGGCACCTGCCGCATTCGTGGGACGTGATTCCGCACTTACTACAGTCACGGTCTGCACGAGATTATCATATGTCCACGAGTAAGTCGCCCCGCTAACCGGGCTTGTGATGCTGCCGGCGATATTGGACGTCGTGGCTGTTCCATTGGACGGGAACTTCCCTGGCTCATAGAACACGGCCGAATTATCGTCGCCGGGTGGCGTATACCCTAGCTTGCTAACACAAGGATATTCCTCCATGTATGCGGCACACATCGGCCAATCCTCGTCCGAAGCCACCAGAGAGTTGTATATCTCATTCATGCCGAGGAGAGACGGATCGGTATTGGGACAGATCTCCGAGAAGCTTGATCATATTAGCACCTAGCCGCTCTATCGTTATGCCGAAGTCTGGACTAGACAGACTAGGAGGAAAGGATAGCACTTACGCCGAGAGCATTCCACTTTGAGAACAGCATTGGCATGCTCGAGAGAAATGCTGAATTTCGTCAAGAGAACCTAGTTGACTGGCGATCTCTTCTCCATTGGCTCCGCAAGTCTCAGTCTCAGCGACTGTCCTGTATATTGAAATAAGAACCTTGGCCACATTGCAGGAGCAAGAACCAGGCGCATTATCAGGTGGCGGGAAAAACGGTATCGCCTCTAAGTCGGGGTTTAAGCAATAAGTTGCTATTTCGCCAGCGGTCTGCTGATATTCGCAGCTGTACACCTAAAATATTTCCTTAGCAAGATGTCTTTGCTAAGGTATAGCGATGGCCAACTTACCTGGTTCCAGCAGTGTCGGCCAGCGCAGTCGATCTGATTTTCCGTATTTATACAATGACATATGTTTATACAGTCAATACTCTGCCCTTTACAGTTGCTAGTCACGCAGTCCGACAAAAGCGTGTCTGCGTCCGCGTAGCATTGCTCCAAGCCCGACGGATCTACGCATGATTCCGAGTTGAAATAGCCTACTTGCGCAGCCGATACGGCCGCTGTCGTGACAGCGGCGGTAAACAAGATTGACGACGGTGATAAGGAGAACATCGTATCGCTGATTTCCAAGTATCAGGTGACGATATGCTAACCAGCGCCACGAGACACAGAAAATGAAATGAGGATATTGTTCCGATTCATCTCTTATCTACCTACAGACCCTTTCTGTTTCTTGCCCTCGGTTCCCTCTTCCCTGTTCCAACTCGCCACTCTTCTGACCCACTACGGCTGAAGAAAGAAGCGTATTAATCCAGGCTGCCCAGCTTCGCGGCCTCCATTAGCGACTTGCCTACGCGATGCCAAGCACACTCCCCGAACGACTATCGTTCTGGATAGCGGGAATAAGTGGGTCACCGATCGGTTCAGGCTTAACGCCTCGAATGTTGCAGTGAAAACACCACACGAAATACGCCTTGCCCAGGCACTACCAGATGACAAGTTAGGTACCTAAGGTAATGGCCTTGTAATGGCGTGCCTCCTATGCTACTTCAAATTTATGCACGATCTACTACAAGATAAAGCCGAGGTCTGTTCCACTTGACAACACGAGATTTTGATTTTATTCCTGAATTTTCAGAATTCCCATTGATCTCCTGACTGCCGCTCGTTATAAGCCATCGTTGCCATTATCGATGAAGCGGCGCTTACCTACCTAGGCAGGCAGGTTGGCATTTAGTTACAATTACATTTATTACCACAAGTTTTTTTATATTAACTTTGCCTGCTCGGTATCTGTATATTGCATATGTACCCGGCAAAAAGATTAGGTATTTAAGAGTTATCAATGCACAGCCCCGAGCGGCACAGTTTTAAGGTGTAAACAGTTGAATAGGTCAGGTGACTTGTTGTAAACCAAATTAGGGGTTCGGCACAGGGGTTCGGCACTCGGGTTCCCCTGCCCAGCAGGCGCTACCAACCCGGCGGACTGGGCCCCGATACTTCCTTCCGGGTAGTTCGACAGTTGGATGCCGACGGTGCAACACTCCACGGAGCCGGCATCATATGAAAAACAAAAAATTTCCTGGAATTTGGGTTTATTGCGACAAACTGTCGCATAAGCGCGCTGGAATGGGTGGGTGGTACAAAAACTCATAGGAATATATATTAGTCTGCGCTACTCGAGTTTTATGGTTGCATTGGGGCGGGACTGTCAACCTGTCAGAGGCCGTGAAAGAGGTCAAGATGCAGACAATCTGCAAGCTATGAGGAATCATTTATGTATCTCAGCCACACACGCGCTTAGGCCCACATGATTCCTTTTGACACTTTCCGGATGTACATAAGTTAATCCTAGGATCTTAGGTGACCTGCATTCGTTTGGTGCATTCCAGGCTTCCCCGGCCGTTTGTAAATTGGGGGGGTTTTTTTTTTTGATGACCCCGGATGCTCCCGTGAGGCATGGTAACAGGCGCAATATATAATTAAGCACTAAGCGCGCTCGTGTACTTTAATATCATTCAATTTTGCAATGGGAACTTTTGAACGGGCCGATCGAATGTCCGACCTTTTATTTCCGTACGGCATACGATGGCCCAGTCCCGGTATATCAAGAAGGTGATTTAAACCGAATACAAGGTAGCTAATACGAGAATTTAGTAAGCAGTACCTTTCCAACACAATGGAGGGCATAAACGAGAGAGGAAACACGGCTAGAAAAGAATCGGTAGCGTACAGATCTACAATATAGATGCTTTTACCTGCTGTTTCATACCTATGTTTATCAGTAGCTCTCATACACAGGATGAGACACTATAAGTTGATGGGAATATATTGAGCTAAGGAACATACATAGAAATTCATATCATCCCATATAAACCTCCGAAGAGGACAATAGATCAGGTGCAGCAATGTGCCGCGGTCTGACTTCATAGCGGCACGGTTGCAGTTGACCCGATTTGCTGGCGCAGAAGAATGCGTGCGAAATCAATGCTTAGATACTTGATCTAGGTACCCATCCCACAATGCGACACATCTACCTCATAGGGAAGCGGCTGAGCCGTCGGTAGGGCTGGCAAGGTAGGTAACGCCAGCCCTAAGGAATCTACGGTAGCATTGCATACCAAGCCTTTTCTTTTCGGGCCATCCGTCTCAATTTAGTTTAAGCGTCGCTTTCCCAGATCGACAACAGTCATGACGCATGCGGCTCAGTGCCGTCTCTTACTATATACCGAAAGGCATACACTAGTTATAACAACCGATATTAAGGGCTCGAGATTGCGATCCCGAAAGCGACTGGAACTAGGCAGTCGGATGAATTTAATAAGTAACTTTCCCTATAGGGACATCGCCCCAAAAGATTCACGTGTTATGAACGGAGATGACGATGGCGCAGATCGACTCAATTTTATTAAGGTGGGATTCTCACTATAACTTCAAGCTCTGAGTTGGAGAGGAGGCCCATTCTGCGAGCTGATAGGCACATGTACGACCATCATGAAAAAGAGATAGACACAAAGCTGAGACAGTGGATTACTCCGTAGAGGCACGTACGAAGATGAGAATACGCGTTGGAAATAGGGGAGGCGAGGTATGGCATTCTATATAAGCAGTGGACGAGGTCAAAGGTGAGTAAAAGAACAGAATCGATGAGATCACCAACAGCAGCTTCCTATCAAGAGACCACAAAGACATCAAGAAACTACCTAAAAAACCTTGAAACCATGGCTTTCGGAGATTCTGTTGGTGGACCGTCAAGTAAGCCATCCAAGAACCAGTTGACTTTGCTAGGGAGAGAATGAGAATGCTAACCTTCATGAAGACGACAACGGTCACTCCAAAGGCTCACCCAAGGATGACAAGGGGAAGTCGAAGGTATGCTCCCAACCAGGATATGCATCATACGGATGCTAACAAAACTCAGGACCCAAACAAGGACAAATCCGGAAGCCAGGGTGGCTCATCCGGTCAGGGAGGTGGCTCAGGGGCATACGTATCGCCGCCAGATTTCTTCTCCTTTAACGATCCTGCAAACGGCAAATGATTACTGAAGCAATAATGACTTAGACGATGGTTACGGACTTAGTTATGGGACTGGATACGGGACTGGGTAACTGGATAGGGGCACTCTGATATTACGTTCTTCAAATCCGTTCTAGATGAACATTGCAATGACTTCATTCATTCAATACAGCAACCTCAATATAGCTTATACAGCTCACATCAAGAGATTCTTGAGTATACCACGCAAAGAGACTTTTAGGAATGTCAAAAAATAAAAAGTGCGTATTGCACGTTGTAGTTAAAGCGTTGAACGATACTGTTTAGGTTAGTCCACACAAATCCTCTGCTCAAGAGTCCTCGGAACCAGAAAGCTGTAAAGGTTTGCAAACAGTAAACTTCGATCATGATAAGGCGTAACTAAAGGTATCCTAGAATATGGTTAGAAGTATTACTATGTGGTTATTATAACTATAAGAGAAGTTAGGGCTTCTAACCTTTATTCTACATATGACATGGAGTAAAGGTAACTGCTAATTACCTGTTATTAAGGACCCAACCATTTCCATGATAGACTCCTAATTCATTCATACATTACCAGTCTAGATATACCTAGGTAGTTATCAAGTACTTGTATGGGGTAATAGAAAAAATAGTGATAATACATGCCTACCTCCTACACTTCTGGTGTAGTACCCCTTTTTTTGAGAGGCTTGATATGGTTTTATTTCCATTTTCTCTTGTTCATATCATTACTAGCTAGGAGGCCAATTTTTTACTGGTAGAAAGCATCCATTACCTCAACAAACTGAAGACACATAGTTAGGATATCTCGTACCTTGTAAACACGTCCTAGAAGCTATAAGTCGCCTCCTTAGGTCCATGCGCAATCACTTAGGGTAATACCTATAAATTTCCTGCTACTGCTGACGTATCCAAGCGTCAAGTAACTACGCTCTATATCAACGATATACATAAGAAACTTGATTCTATAACTTGAGGACCTAGACATCTGCATATTCGTGTCTGAACAGATCGCCTGATTAATTAAAACAACATGACCGCATGGAAACGTGTTAACAATTCATCCGACGCGAGAAAGGTTAGGCAGAGAAGAAAAACAAAATCTAAAAAAATACGAGTCATAAAAGGGGTTTACATAGGGGACAAACATAAGTGTAGAAGAAGTATGAGTCCGAATTTGCAACGTGTCCATGCAAGACTTGGAGTTTATTAAAAAGCACACCGAATGGCCTCATATAATTTCACCGTACATGGTATTACTTACCTGTATTGTTACATATTCTCACCCAAGGTTGCCCAAAACGAGCTCGGACGATACCTTACCAAGTCGGTCGCATGTAAGTCAACCCCAACACTTATGTACCTCTCCCGAGTACAAGGTGCTAAGTATATGTTACCTGAATCATCATCACGCTCACGTGGCTCAAGCTGAATAGAGTTATGCGGTTGCGCACGGCCTAACAGCTGATAAGTCTTGGGGGGGTTGCGGGCTAATACTAATAATAGCTGGTAGTAGGGAATTACATAAGGCATTGTATTGTACAATATTGTTACAATTTACGATACCTGCAGTGTTACAATTAGGTACCTTAGGTACCTAACACATTTAGGACATTTAGTGACCGCTCCCGCTATTCAGCAACCCCCCGAAAACCGAAGCCGGCTAGCTCCCCGCAAAGCCCCACGCGACTAAATAAGGCACCAACGCTTATCCGCCTTCCCTGGCAGGCCAGCGCAGGTGATTAAACTCTGGGCTTGCTTGTGACGTCTGGCGGGGTCACATTTGCCGTGATGTCTTCTCTCGGTCGTCATTTACCGGCCTTAGCAAGACCTTAGCAGCCTTAGCAAGCTTCTAGCTTAAACTTACTCGCATTTACAAGACGATTTACCTTCGCATTCAACATTCAACATCCATCCATCTCTAGAGAATTTACGATCTCTTATTAGTTAAGGTGAATTCAAACAACGCCGATACCTATTCACAAATACAGTACCTACCGACCTCCCTACTTTACTTATCTCCTACATAACCTTACTTCACCTTACCTTAACTTACCCTACTACCCTTTTCTTTTTTCTTTTTTTTTTTTTTTCTTTTCTTTTTTTTAAGGAATCTCTCCAAGAACGTCTTTGGAGATATTCCCCGATCTTTCTTTGTCTTACCTTCTTCTTTGCGACGGTAACAGATAGATTTACATCTACGTACCTTTTAGTCAGACTACCTTGGAGACCTAAGGTTAATTGTTTCGACCTAAACGAACCCGACTACAACTCACCTCACCTCAGCCAGGTCCCAAACCTCGATTAAATCCTTATAATACTAAGTCGAAAGGCCGAAACGAACAGACAAAAATAAAAACAATCAGACACTTATTCATATCCGACTTAATTATTGCAAAACCTTCGCAACCATGTTTGACCTAATCCCGAAGCTCCTCTCGTACGTCCGACACTTCCCAAAGCTCCCTCCTCTCCTCCCCTCCCCCAAAAGACGTAGTGCACAATCTCATTATCATAACTACCTGATGGCTAACTCTCGGGCACGCCTAACCCTCCCAACAGCTCCATAGCCTCCTTCCTCTTCCCGCTCTTCGCCTCGTACAAAGCCCTCAAGACCTCGGACCCGACGCAGCTGACTCCCTGGCTCATGTACTGGTCGGTCCTCTCTTGCGCGCTCCTCGTCGAGTCCTGGCTCGAGTTCATCCTCTGGTGGGTCCCCTTCTACGCCTACATGCGCCTCTTCTTCCTGCTCTACCTCGTCCTGCCCCAGACCCAGGGCGCCCGCGTCCTCTACGAGACTTACCTCCACCCCTACCTCGAGGAGAACGAGGCCGCCATCGAGGAGTTCATCGCGAGCTCCCACGATAGGTTGAAAGCTGCGGGCATTGCGTATATCAAGCGTGCTATCGACTTGCTACGTACCCAGGTCCTCGGCATGCCGCCCCAGGAGCCCGAGCCCGAGGACACGAGGGCGGCCGCCGCCGCGCCGCAGGGTTACACGCAGGCCCTGCTCGCGAGGTTTAGCGTGCCGGCCTCGCGGTGGGTATCTAATAACACGGGCGCCGCGGGGCAGGACTTCTTCAACCTGCTCGCGAACGCGGTGGGCGGCACCGCTGCTGCAGCTGCTGCAGCTGGCTCCCGAACTCCCGGCGGGTCAGCGATCCCAGCCAAGGCCGACCCGATATCCGCAGCGAGTCTCATACCCGGGAACTTCGGGGGCGCGGAGGAGAAAATGACGTTCATCACCGCGCAGCGGGAGAAGCTGGCGCTGATGATGGGCGCGCTGGACAAGGAGGCGCGACAGCTGCAAGTTTCCGAGGAAGAGCGCAAGCGGGCCGGGAGCATGAACCTAGACGGGCAGGAGGGGTTCAGCTCGCGGCCGCCGAGCGGGCACAGCGTGTGGAGCGGGCTGAGCAAGAGCCGGAGCGAAGTGGATTTCGAGAAGATCGACGCGGAGAGCGGCGCCGAGGACGACACTAGCCTGCGAAGGCGGGCTCCGGGGACGGGCGAGGAGAATCCCGCGGGGAAAAACGGCTGGAGCTTCCTGGGCTGGGGGACGGTGGGGACGGGGACGGGGACGGGGACGGGGACGGGGACGGGGACGGGGGAGCAGGGGAATCAGCCGGATAGCACTGGACACAGCTCTGGAGTGCAGAAGTAGGTTAGGCAAGGCAAGGGAGGCAAAAAAAACTAAAAAAAAAACTACTGCACCTACGAACGAACGAACGAACGACATGGTATTTAAACCGCACGGAGTTATTGGGTTTGGTTCGGGACACGGTCTGCATACCTAGGTAGGGAAGAAGTATGGGGGGGGTTGTTAGACGCGGTTCGAATAAGGGAGTTTAGAGCGTATGATTTCCTCTCTCTCTCTCTCTCTCTTTTACTCTCTCTCCTACCCGGAGTTATAAAAGGCTCTGTATAACTGAGAGCTGCACGATGCGTACAAAAACCCGGCTTTTATGATTATATCCGTTGCCAACAACCGTCTATTCATTCATGTAAAGGCTTTAATATACGTGACATGGTAGAGCCATATATGCACTTGCTTGGCTCGGGGCGAGGGCAATGTTAGTTAGTAGGTAGGTAGGTAGTTAGCCTACTTCCCCCCTGCCTGCCCGTGTCTGGAGTGTAGAATTCTTCGGGGTATATTTTCCCACCTCTCGATATCGTACAAACGGCCCCTCTCCACACCACACCACACCACACCGTACCACACAGAACGTAACCCCGACGTTTACTTTTGTTTAGGCAACGTCTTTCTATCTCTCTCAGGACGCATATCCCTCTCCAGCGGCGGTTTTTTCTCATTTTTAAACTAAAAAAAAAAAAAAAACTACGCCTTCTTGAACGGGTAGCGGATCTCGTCGTCCTTACGAAGCCAGATCTGCTTCCGCTTCTTGGTGGTGACGTGCTCGACCCAGACCTGCATGGCGTGCTCCTTCATGAACTTGCGGATGAAGCGCGGGTCCCACAGCTCCGACGCGATGCCCAGGTCCTTGCAGCACCGCATCAGCGCGTTCGACTTGCACCCCTCGGCCGCCGTCGAGACGCCCTCCTCGCTGAAATAGCCCATCTCGCCGCGGGCTTGGGCGACGAACCTATCGGACAGGTTAGACTTGGGTTCTCTTTTGTTGGGGCAAGAAAGGGAGAAGGGGAGAAGGCGTGAGTAAAAACTTACCGGCCCTGCACGACGAGCGCGTACTCGCGCGTGACGAGCTTCTCGTGGACCATGAGCTGGCCTCGGGGCGCGAGGCCCCAGCCGCCGGGGCCGAAGGCGGCGTTGAGGATGCGGCGGTACTTGATCTCGGGGAGGTAGATGATGCCGTCGGGCTTGACCTCGATGTCGTCGGGGTGGAGGGAGGCCTGGAGGACGGCGGCGGTCTCGGGCGAGAAGGCGGAGGTGCCGAGGCCGTGGTACGACTGCGTCCAGTCGATGGCTTCCCCGTTCGCGGCCTCCTCGCCGCCCGTCGCGTCCGGGAGAGGCACGCCCGAGACCGGGGGGATGGGGGTTCGGGATCCCGATGATGATCCGTCCGTGGTTGTGGAGGAGTTGGAAGTTGTCGTGCTGCTGGGCTTTGCCGTCGTCGAGGAAGATGCAGTACTGGCAGGTTTGGAATACGAAGTAGCCATCGTTTTGGAAGTGCTAGCGAAAGTCCGGATGCATGGCTGAGCCTGATTTTGGGGAATTGATATTGTGCGTACTCGTCGGGCAGCGGCGCGCATAGGCGCTAGCGTTCTTGAGGCCATTGTTATGTGAGAGGGTTATTATTGTTATGTGTTGTTGTGGTTTGTAAGGCAAGGGAAAAGGAAATTGTGTGGGAAAATGATACGAAGAGGGACGGGTTTGATAAGGCGTTGTAAATTTTTGGGCGTTGCAATCGATATACTCATACCCCCCCCACCCCCCGTTCTTGCCTGCGTATGGGCAAAACCAAGTTAGCAAAGTGGGTTTTCTTCACCTGAACTAAAATCGGGGAAGCGGGTGCTTATCGATAGGCGCCCCCACCTGGAAATCGCAATCAATTGATCTTGGTTACGTCTATGAGCTACGGCCTGTATTGTATTGTACCTAGCTCTACCTAGAAACAGCGCAAACAGCGTTACAGCTCTCACGAGTGAGATATGAAATATACAATACAGCATCAACCAATTTCATAACTGCGGAGCGGGATTAGTATAATAAATACCTCACAAACTCTCTCTAGCCCTATCCCTCGTGTTGTTACAAATAGTACCTAAGTACTTGCTTTCTCTCAATCTAGAACGCATTTCAGTACCTAATCCATGTCATGCATCTTTCATCGATGTCCTCTGGTCGTTATTATGCTTCTTCCAGCAAGCCTTGAAAATCTCCATCTGTCATTGGCAAATTCCGTCAGCAAATTACCGTGAAAATCAATATCTTCGAAAGAGACTATGTCTTAAATAGTTTAGATATTCAGGCACATACCTCCTTTTTGCACGCCCGCCAATCTTTCTTTTCATAGTAGCAGTCGGTCAACTTTGCATTCTCATCTAGTTGGGTCAGTACATTTTAACAAGTACGAATGGCGATAACTTCAGCGTCTATTTACCTGCGCATCCGGTGCTAAATATCCTCTTGTCCCTACATCCCCATATGAGAAAACAGAGTTAGTCCAGTCTTGCAGAGGACTGGCATTATGAACAGCTGATCTGATTTTGGTAACCCTTACTCACCACTCATCCGGTTCATCATCATCGGGAGCAGTATTCGACTGCTGACTTGTACTTTCATTTTTCGACATTATCTCAAACTCACGACTTCAATTCGGGAGAATATCGAGCTGGATAGAGCTATCGTCGTTGTGAGAATTCCTTTTCAGGTGTCAGGTGTGTCAAAGTGGTGTGTAATTTGGTGTTACGAATTAAAAGAGCTATGTAAATTGCGCTAAAGCGCGGTATAAAAGGTGGAAATTCCGGGGAAATCCGAACCGATTCTAGAATCGCTTCGCTGCGTCCCCGGCCGTGTTACCCTTCGACTCTTAAAGCCTCAGGTCAAACAAGACTTTGCCACAAAATGACGTCGCAAAAACTCAACGTGCTCGTTTACACGGGAACGGGGTCAACCGTCGAATCAGTTAAGCACGCAATATATTCCCTTCGTCGGCTTCTCTCCCCGAACTACGCCGTCATCCCTATCACTGAAACTGTTCTATTAAAAGAACCCTGGGCCCCATCTTGCGCATTACTTGTTTTCCCCGGCGGCGCTGATCTCGGTTACTGCCGCGTTCTCAATGGGGAAGGCAATTCAATAATATCCCAGTATGTGCGTCGCGGCGGCGCATATTTGGGTTTCTGCGCCGGTGGCTATTATGGATCAAAGCGGTGCGAGTTCGAAGTTGGCAATAAGGCTATGGAAGTAGTTGGGTCGAGAGAACTGGCTTTCTTTCCCGGTACATGTAGGGGCGGCGCATTCAAAGGCTTTCAGTACCACAGCGAGAAAGGCGCCCGAGTAGTCCGCGTGAACGTCGTGAAGGATGCATTCAGGGGGGCGGGCTTGGTCCCAGAAGTATTCACGTCATATTACAATGGCGGCGGCGTCTTTGTTATTCCACCGGGTGGAAATAATGATATTGAAATGTTAGCAAGCTATGCGGATGAACTCGACGTCGATGGTGGTCGTGAGAAGGCAGCCCTGGTGTACTGCAAAGTTGGACAAGGTGCTGCTATTCTTACAGGACCTCACCCTGAATTTGCTGCCGTAAATCTCAGCCCGCAAAACGATGTCGAGGGGTATGACGATCTCATCGCTGCTCTCAAAGCCGATGACGATGCGCGAATAGGCTTCTTAAAGGCATGCTTGACCAAGCTTGGACTAGAAGTCAGTCAGGAAACATCAGGTGTGCCGTCCCTATCTCGTCTTCATCTATCGTCGATCTCTAGTAGCGACGTCGACGACTTATTACACGCTTGGGAAGACATAATAAGCAAAGAAGATGGCGAGGAGTACATCAGAGCGGAAAACGACACATTTCATTTACAGAAATCCGAAACCATGTGGTCCGTCAATGGCTTGAAAGAAGCACTAACTTCCGACGATAGCTCGGATCAGAAGTCTTCTGACCTAAGTAGCCAGGGCATGGTCGATTACAGCACGATTGTTAAACGTGTAGTAACGCATGAGACAGCCTGGCCGGAAGCCAAGGAGACTCCATACTTCAATCACAATGCATTCTATTCTAGCTTACAAGATTATCGACGATCAGAACCTGAAGCCGAGGAATGGGGAGATTTCTTGATGTATGGAGAAGTCGTCACGAGCACCAATACGCTACTCGAGAAAAACTTCAAACTCCTTTCTAAACTACCATCCGGGTTTACGCTCACGGCAACAACTCAAGTCGCCGGGCGAGGGCGTGGAAACAACGTCTGGGTATCACCTGCCGGGTCGCTCATAATGTCTACTGTCATCAATCACCCAGCTCATATTGCACCCAGTAGACCCATCGTCTTCATCCAATACCTAGCCGCGATCGCAATCGTCGAAGCAGTAAAAACCTACGATCGAGGCTACGAGGAGGTCCCTGTGAAATTAAAATGGCCGAACGACATCTACGCGCAGGATCCCAGACAGCCTTCGTCGTCCCCTCCATCTTACGTGAAAATCGGTGGCATCCTATCGAACTGCAATTACTCGGATGGAGCTTACCAGATCGTCCTTGGTATCGGCATAAACGCGACGAACGGGCGTCCCACCACCTCCCTCGACGCTCTCCTCCCATCGCACCTCCCCCCGTTCCGGATTGAGAAGCTCGTAGCAGGCATTCTCACCCGTCTGGAGGCTCTGTATAAAACGTTCGTGCGAAGAGGGTTCACAAGAGACATGGAAGGCGCGTATTACGCGCACTGGCTACACGGACGGCAGATCGTCAATCTCGAGGCTCAAGGTGGCGTGAAAGCCCGGATCGTGGGTATTACTAGCGACTGGGGCATGCTGAGAGCGGAGGAGCTGGGAAGTGACGATCGGCCGACGGGGAAGATATGGGCGTTGCAAAGCGATGAAAATAGTTTTGATTTCTTTAGAGGGTTGGTGAAGAGGAAAATCTAATTACTACCTACCTGAATATCAAAACACGATTTAAATGAGCATTATATTGCGTAGATATGATTTTGATTTATACCATTATTTTCATCTATAAAGCACATGGAAATGTCATGTTAAGAGTTTCTAGATATACCACTGCTGATTCGTAATTGCATACATACATCTCTGAGCATGAAGGTATCGACAGAAAGTTCTCATATATTCGCCCGTAGGGAACCCACCCATCCGGCACCTCATAAACACACGAGGAACCCTTATACATCTCGTCGCCCCATTTTGATAGGTAAGTAATGTACAGTGATTACAATAGTACACGCAGCGTCATCTCTCGTCTAAATCCGACCAGGAAACGGACCAGTCCATGAATGCGTCAAAAAAAAAAGTCCCAAATGATAACGCCAGGCCATGCCACAGTCGAGTGAAGATGCTTTTTTCGTAAAATGGTTGTTGTTGTTGCGTATAACGTGTCCCAACCCCCCCAGCGACACCAAACACCCGTCCCTCCCCCCGGAGTCCAATCCTTATTGTCCTTTTCTTTTTTTTCTTTTTTTTCTAAGCCAACGTCACTCACTCACTCACTCACTCACTCACTCACTACCGATCTTTATACACCTTCGGCTTCCACCCCTCTTTTATCTCCGCCTCTTGCGCGGCCTTCTCCATCGCCGGCCTGACCTCGGCTTCTATGCGCTCCCTCGCCCTTAGGACTTTACTCTGCAAGTAGAAACTGCCTCCCTTCTGGGGATCGTTGGCGTCGAACAGCTTTTTAAACCGTGCCATGACCTCCTCCATGTTCGCCTGGCCGCCCTGCGGGGGCTTGACGTTGAGGATCCGGCACGCCTCGTCGAGCGTCATGCCGCTCGACAGGCTGGCCCGCGCCGCCGCGCCGTTCGGGTTCAGCTTCGCCTGCGCGCGCGCGTAGTTCGACGACGCTTGCGCCTGCTTGTAGGCCTCGGCGAAGGCGCGCCCCAGCACGCGGCTGCCGACTACGACGATCTGGGTTATGATGCGGTGCGCCTGGTTGCGGTTGTTTTTTGTTAGCGGTAATTGCCGGTGGCGCAGATGTGGATTTTATCTCGGGATTTTTTTTTTTTTTTAGAAGAAAAAAAAAATAGTTCATTGACGTACCATGATTACAGCTCTAGATTTATAGGGGTATAAAGCACAGCAATAGGATCCCGTATACTTGGGGAATTTGCAGAGCTGTAGATCGGAATTCGCGAACGAGCCGCTAAAGGTGTGGTTTCTATCGATCGATAATGGTGGAAGAAAAGAAGTCGCCCGAGGTTCGAAAATTGTCGCGATAGCGGGATCGATTGGAAAGCCCACATCGGGAGTTGGGACTCCGGCTTTCCGGCACTAAATAGTACATAGGTACCTAGAATCGAAGCAGGTAGCCAAGACATCCCCGCGGTTTCATTACAGGGGGCTTTTTCATATCGGCAGCATTGAGCCACAGATTCCACTAGCCACAAATACCAGGGTAAGCTACATAATTTGGGAGGTTACGTAGCTACAGCCACGTCGGTGAAGACAGATTCATTTCTGGCGATCCGTCAACTAAGGTTCGTCTTTTAAACAAACGTCGTGACGAACGCTTCAGAACAAGTCTCACGGCTTACTAGGCCCATTCCAACTCCAACTGTTTTCTCTCTCTAACTAATCGCCATTTTTATCCTTTGTATTAAATTCAACTCGCCTGCCTTAGGTATATTTCTAAAACCTTTCGACGTAAATACTTTTTATCGTCTCGAAACCCACGCAACTAGAAGCCGATTTAACTCCTACTGCGGAACTTCTTCTAACACTGGTTCACACATCATGTCGCAATACTACGGTGCACCCCCTCCCAACCAATTCGGCGGTGCGGCCGCGGCGCAAAACCTTCAATTTTACCCCTCGACATATTCCCCTGGTGTACCGGGCCAGGGGACACCGGCGCAATCATACGGCTACGGCGCGCCGACGCCCGGCCCTGGCGGATATGGCTTCGGCGCTACGCCCGGCGTAAGCGGGAGGATGGGTGAGCAAGGTGGTCTGAGGACGGGCTGGCTCGCCGCTTTCTCGACAGAAGGATACGACGGGGAACCGCCTCTGCTGGAAGAACTAGGAATCAACTTTGACCATATCTGGTCGAAGGTAAGTGCCCGAACAGCTGGAATTACTTTGCTAAAGTAGCAATACTAAACTATCGTTATTAGACTTTAGCAGTCCTCAACCCCTTCGGACGCATAGACCAGCACATCATGGACGACTCGGATCTCGGCGGCCCCATCCTCTTCTTTTTCCTATTCGGCACATTCCTCCTCTTCAGCGGCAAGGTACACTTTGGGTACATCTACGGATTGGCGCTTATGGGATCGGTCGCGCTACACACGATTTTATCCCTCATGTCTCCCGACGGTGCCAGCTCCACCTCACCTGCCCAAGCATATTCTTCCACCCCTAGTTACCCCGGCGATCCCAACGCGGGCAGCAGAGACGATTCTAAGGGACACTTGAGCAGTACCCTGACATTTGCGAGGAGCGCAAGTGTGCTTGGGTACTGTCTGTTACCACTGGTTATAACGAGTCTGATCGGTATTGCCATACCGATGGATGGTCCACTCGGCTACGTCTTGACTAGTGCGGCAATTGTTTGGTGCACAACAAGCGCGAGTGGCCTGTTTTGCGCAGTGGGACGGATGCAGCAGATGAGAGCCTTAGTGGCGTACCCCTTAATGCTATTCTACGTCGGCTTTGGTATTATGAGCATCTTCAGCAGCCGAGGATCTGGTAGCTTGGGCAAGGCGGCAGGCGTGTCATGAAGTGGTATGTGGTCTGTTAAGAGAAAAGTTTCAATACTAGACATCTATCGAGGGTCCATGATAGCGGAAAGAGAAAAGGTTCAATCCGCGTAGAACCGCGGTAGATCATCAGTCATATCCTGCCAGTAGGCAATGTACTCGGCTGCTGGTAGCCGATAACAGCAGTCCTGGGGAAGGGGGCCGTGAGATAGGCGAGATGAGTTGATATTAATGGGAGTCATGTTCTCGCTATCTACCCATGTTTGCAGCGTTAAACAGATAATATCACAAATCATAAGATACACAATTATTGTGATGTTACAGGAGGGACTACTTTCCCCCTTGTTTAAAATAAGTGGAAGCGTCGAAGAAATTCAATTCTCTAAACCTTCAACCTTCAACTGCAAAATCATAAGGATACCGAGCCTCTATGAGTTCACACATCGAAATTCTCTGAAGGCGTAGGACAATAATGTAACCCCACCATGATATGCAGACATTATCCCCGAAATTGGGACACCTCCTGTCACAAATCGACCTAGTTCGGCTTCAAACACTACGGCGGAGTAGAATATCTTTTAGTCGAGCTGTTATCCCTTACCAGGAAATTTCATCCAAAGCACAATCCTACCTGACCTAAGTAATTATCTTATTCTTAGAATAAAAATATTTAATCCATACCTACCTTCATCAACCCCCTGTCCTCATAGCGGCATCAAATACCGCGCTTACCCAGAAGCCGACATGGCGCTCGCCGCACAAGCCATGACGCAAGACGGCCTCTCACCATACCGGGTCTCCGCGTGGCGAGATGGCACGGCTGACGCTCCGGCAGGAGGGGCTGCTGGCGGAGTGGGCGGGCGCGCAGGCGGCGCTCGGGTGTCCGGCAACGAAGGACGAGGTGTTTGGGCTTGCGGAACGGGTTTTGAGGAGGCAGGGGGCGGATGATGGTAATGGTGATGATAACGATGGTGGTGGTATTGGGAATGATGGGAATAATAGGAGGAGGCTGGGGAAGCGAAGCAGTGGATCGTGCATTGGATAAGGAGGTACCCGCGGATAGAAACCTTGGAGTGGGAAACGAAGGAAGGGGTTAAGACGAAGAAGGAGAAGAGCCAGAAGAAGATGGATCTTGGGGTGGCGTTTTCGGTGAGCGCGTTTGAGCCGATCCTTGGTGGTTTGGATGAGCTTTGCTATGATGGTACAGGAAATATAGTACATAATCATGACTAGTTAATTGGTAGGTAGGTAGCCGGCTTGAAACAACGAATAAGTTGAATTGAGTAACTGTTCCGAAATTAATAGTAATCAATGCTTTTCTCAAGAGGGCATTATAAAATTAAATCGATAGATCGCCTCCTCGTCTTGACTTGAGCCCACACGTGCACACGTATACCCATCGGCTCAAGTGTTAGTGATTAGAATTATTATGGAGGTCAATACTCAACCCAACTAAACAAGTACCAAAGAGCCACCAGCGATATGTCCGTCGGATTACGGGAAGCTTCCGAGCTTTCCAGGTCTACGCCGACGGCACGCTTCGGAGTAGGGATCGAACTGCTCGTAGGCAATATATATAGGAGGTAGTTAACTGCATACTCCCGAGGGCCGATGTAGGACAGCTCGGACAAAATGCAACCGGTTCAGGCGATTCGGCTATCTTGTATCACAGCCAGGTATGCAGGCGGCTAAATACGACCATATCTCAAGAAATAGATGATCATTGATACCGATCCAACCGCAGCAATATAATGACATCCCACCATTCAAGTAGGGACTACGACACCGCCTCCCTCGGTTAGTTCTAGAAGTTAGAGCAGAAGCTATCGCCAAGCAACCCCAGGAATGCGGGGAATTTAGCTTCGCTGATGTATACATTATTGGTTTAGGTTGGTTATGATAGATCAGATTTATTATCACCCCCTGAAGCCTGAAAGCTTGGCATGTGCGGGCCGCTGCAGACTTTTAACCAACACATCCGAAAGAACTATGTACAGTACATGAACGAAAGCTCGTAGGGCTTGAAGCGGTGTCACACTCCTAGACAGTTTGCGTTGGTGGATGGATGTTTGTTACTTAAGGTACCTTAAAGAGAGATGCCATAGGGAATGACTGTACCACCGCTCCTGAAGAAGCGTCATCCGTCTTTGACTCATGTTAACGCCGATCCGCATAATATCCGACGCGTATAACACAGAGATGTAGAGCTTTCCCCAGGGGTCGAGACCAACTCCAGACAGGTAACGAACCCCATGGTATGAATAAAGAACTCTGATTAGTTTAAGCTTCGGGTGGCTTTTCTTTACCAACCATAAACAAATAAAAGGGGTCTTTTAGTCTTATTTATGATTGGTCAAGGTTGGGTATTCTAGTCTAGTATTGTTATCTATGGGAAGAGAAAGAGAGGTTAGCAAGCAAGGTTGGGGTAAGCCACTTACACGTTCACCCCCATTCTTGACTCCAGTGCGTAGGTACCAATGCCGAATGCAACTGTTACCTTAGCAATTCTACTATGTCACCTCGGTATTGCTTTTTGATGATTGGTAATTTGATTAGGTAGCTCTCTAACAACCAACGTCAAGCTCCTACGGGATCAGTTGCCCCCATTGGTTTCCCCAGATATAATATCTACAGCAACCCAGGGTTGTGGACGTGGGTATATTAGGTATGTATTTCTAGGGAAACTATTAACATCAAAAATGATCAACGCGCTGGTAAAAATCCTACGTCCCGTAACGTCAACCAAGATACGAACCTAGGTACCTACCTAGGTAGGTAGGTAGGGTAGCTGATCCTGTGCCGTTAAGTCTCCCTATCCGAAGGACCAACTCTTTGACACTCTCCCCGACGACCGGGATGCCCGTACCCATACCCTGCAGAGCAACCTACATACGTAGCTTACCTAGTATCTTCGCAACGACAAATAGATTGCTCCGATAAATCAGCAGTGTCCCAGTAGCTTAGAATCTCCACGACTTGTTCCTCCAGTCTCGTCCCTCCCTTTCGTTAATTAATTAACCCATTATTCCTTTTCCCTTTTCTTTTTGTTACCCAACGTTACTACCCATTTAAGCAGGTTGGGGTCAGGAAGAAGGCTTTGACATCGCGACGATATGGCGACGCTCGACGAGAACTCTTCCGGTAAGGAGGAGGGGAACATCTCTCAGGAGGAGCATGTTGAGAAGGACCTCCATGCCGCTGCCGAAGAGGGCGTGGCAGCAACTGACAGGTGAGATGATACACATATCGCCGAGTATATAAGAGATATAAGCACGTACTTACTAATCCCGACCATAGTCGCGGTGCGTCTGTTACGGAGTTTGACCGCGTAGCCGAAAGGAAGCTCCGGAACAAGATAGATTTGATGATAGTCCCGACGGTGGCTATCTTATACCTATTCTGCTTTATCGACCGCTCAAACATAGGTATGTTTTGTTTAATCTCTACTCACAGCTTGTTCCGTTACTTATTACCAACCATAGGCAACGCGAGACTCGCGGGGCTCGAAAAGGACTTGGGTATGAAGGGCAACGACTACAACACGCTCCTCTCCATCTTCTACATAGGCTACTGCCTCTTCGAGGTCCCGTCCAACTTGGCATGCAAGTGGCTTGGTCCCGGCTGGGTCATCCCCATCCTTTGTCTCGGCTTCGGCGCTTCCTCGCTCGGCATGGCTTTCGTTCGCAATCTGCCGGCGGCTTGCGGGGTCCGCTTCCTTCTTGGCGTTTTCGAGGCCGGTATGATGCCCGGAATGTCTTACTACCTTTCCCGATGGTACCGCCGCTCCGAATTGGTTTTCCGGATCTCTCTCTTCGTCGTTATGGCGCCACTCGCTGGTGCGTTTGGAGGGTTGATCGCTTCCGGGTACGTATAAATCCCTTAAGTTGCCAGTAATGTCTAAGAGAAGCTGTTAACTCATGTAATAGTGTTTTAACTCTATCGCACATTGGCGGTGTTACGGCTTGGCGTATGATTTTCCTAGTCGAGGGTATCATTACGATGGGGCTGTCACTGATCTCGTTCATTACACTTACTGACCGCCCCGAGACGGCGCGTTGGCTTACGCCAGAAGAAAAGACCCTAGCCGTCGCCCGTGTCAAGTCGGAACTTCTAGCGCAGACCGCAGTTCTCGACAAGACGGATCGCAGAAAAGTTTGGCTGGGCTTTTGGAACCCTGTTGTCCTATCCACTAGTTTCGTCTTCCTACTCAATAAGTACGTACATCTCATTATTAAGTCTTTTTTCCAACCCAGGAAGTTGGACTACGCTTCAAGTATTCCATAGAAAAGGGACTTTAAAACTCTCATCTCGGCACAGTTACTGACTTGAAAACTATAGCATCACCGTCCAAGGTCTAGCCTTCTTCACGCCGACGATCGTAGCCACCATCTATCCGCAATACACAATGGTCCAGAAACAGCTCTATACGGTGCCCCCGTACGTGGTTGGCGCCGCATTCGAAGTCGTCATTCCATTTCTGAGCTGGCGTATGGACAAGCGGCAGGTCTTCATGATACTCACGGCGCCCTTGACTATGATGGGCTACATCATGTTTCTAGCAAGTACCGACCCGAAGGTGAGATACGCAGCGACCTTCTTCACGGCCATCAGTTGTTTCGCCGTGGGCTCGCTGAGCAACGCACAAGTAGCAGCGCAGGTCGTCAGCGATACGGCGCGTAGCGTCAGTCTCGCGACGAACATGACGTTTGGCGCCCTTGGCGGTTTCGTCGCTACCTGGTCGTATCTGTCCTGGGATGGGCCAGACTATCCCATCGGCAACGGCCTGAACCTCGCTGCCTCCACTTTGCTTCTCATCATAACTACGGCGACCTTGCTTTGGATGAAGGCAGACAACAAGAGACGCGAGAAACTGGACGTTAACAAGGAACTGGAAGGGCTGTCGCAAGCGCAGATCGAGAGTCTGGAGTGGAAGCACCCCGACTGGAGATGGAAACCGTAATTTTAATATTAAAGACCAAGGCCGTTTTCCCAATTTATAAGGTAGCGCAGATGGATGTTCTATCTCAACATGGTATCTAGATTCTTTTTTTCCGACACCGAGTCGGCTATAACGGCCTTAGATAAAACCAATCAATATACACATATTGCGCGGGGTTGTATTATGCCTCATCTATGGCTATATAATACAAGACCTCCCGTTATCAACACTCTCGACGTTCTCTATTTCATGCCAAGTATATCTGGTCCAAATATGCAATTAATGAGATATGACACGCGGCCTAACGTAACAGTATATTACAGTCCTTCTTACGCGCTGGCATTAACCCGCTTAAATAGTACCTCCTTAGTCGGGTCGGGAAAAGCATCAGTGCCCATGTTGATGTTGGCGTAGCGCTCGGTAAGGCCCTCGGGCATCTTGAGGTCGTACTCGAGAAGGATACGCGCGAGGATCAGCTTAATCTCGTTGCCGGCGAAGAAGCGACCAGGGCATGAGTGACGGCCGTATCCGAAATGCATGAAGTCCTTGGTCACGGTCACGAATTGGTATTGCTCCTTGTTCTTGTATCCCAAGTTATCCTTCGTCGTGCCATTTCGCAGATTTAAGAAACGGTAAGCG
Organism: Daldinia bambusicola; assembly: GCA_022478815.1. Taxonomy (NCBI): domain Eukaryota; kingdom Fungi; phylum Ascomycota; class Sordariomycetes; order Xylariales; family Hypoxylaceae; genus Daldinia; species Daldinia bambusicola. The sequence continues at coordinate 91,763 of MU284186.1, forward strand.
TCGAATTCCTAGAAAGCCGTTAGTCCCTTGCTTCCTAATATTTGGATAGATAAAAGCCGTGACGCTTCTGGATCTTACCTCAGGGTTGTGGTATAGCTCGGGATCCATAACGGCTAGCGCGTGCGGCGCTTCGATCAAGTAGCCGGCAGGGAGGTGAGTGCCATCGCTAAGAGTAACAGGTTTCTGGACATATCGTGTGAATCGGACCAGGTTAGCAGGGTTCATCCGCTGCGACTCCTTCATGACACTGTCAAGCAGCTTCATCTCAAAAAGAGCGTGGCTTGTTGTGACACCGTCGTGACGAGCAAGAACAGTCTTAATCTCCTCTCGTAGTTCCTCGATGATATGTGGTCTGACTATAAGGTCGTAAAGGCTATAGAGAAGGTCAATACAAGACTTTCTTCACCTAAGAATACTCGGATCAAGGATTTCAAGCTCACATCATGGTAACCGTGAGCGAGGTAGTGTGAATGGCGGCCATGCTGAGGTTTAGCTGTGCTTCAGCAATCACTTCGTCGCTAAAGCCCAACTCGTCGGCCTTGGTCATCATCCATTGTAAAGCATCATCAGAAACTTCTCCGCCTTGCTTCATAACTTCGCGGCGCTTGGCAAGAACAGGTTGCAGGAAAGCATGTGCCTTCTTGCGATCTTCGTAGAGCTTAGTGACTTCGGGAGTAAAATATCGGCCGATCCATCGCAACCATCGGTTCCACTTCTTAAGCCCTTGGACGCCGTTGACATAGTCGAGCGTGTATCCGATGCTAGCATTCAAGTACTCTTCCGACCGGCACAGCTCGGGACCAATGAACAGGGCACCAGAGATTGTAGCAACCATGCGCAGAACTGTCGGGTAAACTACTACGGAGGTCCAGTCATCGCACGGAGGCAACTCCTCGCGAATAGTCCGCTCAGTCTCTGCTGAAAGTCGGGGGTTGATACGCACTTTAGAAGTTAGCTAAACCACCTATTTCAGTGCAATCTTCAGATAAAGGCGCACCTAAACTGCGGGTGAGGTCTCCTCGAACGACATTGAAGACCAGAGTCGAAACTTCTGGTCTCCCTATACCAAGACGGTGGTGTTCGTTGGTCTGCAAAAAGTTAGCACTCAGGATTATAAGTCAAGACTATTGATAATATCGTACAACGTCGAAAGCCTTGTCAATGCTAATAACGTCGTCCGGCAGTTGTCTCACTTCCTCCATAAGTCTTCGGGGCAGAACAATGCGGTCGCCTATCCAACAAGGTCAGCTTTTTTTTTTTTTTTCGATCTTTTGAAGAACGAAACATATTCGTACCATCGAGAGTGGTCACTCTGAATGCCTTAGTTTTGAATGACTCGTAACCCTTTTTGTAAAACTCCAAACCCCGCGTCACAAACGCTTTTCTTCGCTTTGATGCACTTCCATACTCCTGGCCCACCAGCGGTGCTGTGCTGCTGCCGTTACCAAGTAGTATATTCGCAAGGAATACGGAGGTGAGGATGATAGCGACGGATGCAAGGACAGGTCCTCGGTCCTCGAGGAAACTTACAACCACATCCATTGTATTTCTTTTCTTCTCTGTAAACTCGGTCCGTACAGAGTATATCTTAGAAGATCGACTACGAAAATCGCCGCCCTCTTCCGTGGGGAGGACATGTACTATATAAACACCCGATGGGTCCCTCTTTATTTTGATTTCTACTCTTCGTGATCTGCAGCATTGGTACAGAAAATAGACATGATTGGACGATGGGGTAGGTGAAAGGGGTTTCATTACCAACCGGGACTGAGCTTTCCCGTTCCACTAATTTTCTAGGAACACAAGAAAGAGGGTATTTGTGGTCCCGACAACAGGGTATGGACCAATTATCTGCATTGCATTTGAACTCTTAGCCTGTAAACGAATACGATTTCGCAACCGAGTTCTGATAACTGTAACTGTAAAGTATGTCACTGTCACTGCATAGTGTAATATCTCTTTGCCATCGTTTCCTTGGCCAAACCACCGAACTTACTGACTCCCAGTACCCCCGGCTGCTCCGGTAAGGTATATACTGCATCCGCATGGCTCCCGAAACCCATTCGTTAAGCTAGTGCTTATTTAATACTGTAGTAGTGTAGGTAATGCTGGCAATGCCTAGGAGGCATTGCTCACTAAAGGCCAATGCTCCATCAAACCGGTAGAAGAAGACTAGGATAGTGGGAATCTGGAACCACAGTCATGGAAGCGAAGTGGTATTGTATGGAGAATTCTCATTCATCAACGCCGCAGGGTATACTATACACGGTAAGCGCAGAGGATTGGTGAAAATAAACACCTGTTAGTGTCCTTGGATTACAATCCTACTTCGCTCACTAGTAGGTAGAGGTAATTAATTCGGCTTAAGAACATGCCTACCTAGGCACTTAGGTACTTTGTTTTGAGTGGTAATTCGGGGGCCTTAAATACCCCGTTATTGCACGAGCCATCAGACCAGCTGGGCAGCCGGGGAGCCAGGCTAACCTTGTAATGTATCAAGACCATCCTAACCATCCTAAAAATAACATGCCAACTTGGAAGCTAACGGTCCCACTAAGTCCGAACAGATACCGGCGAAGAGATGCTAGGAGAATTACAAAGAGGGCGAGATTCGATGGCGTGAACGCGTACGTACAGTTCATGAGTTTTCTACTTTACCTAGCGATCCCCTTAATAATGCGGCTTAGAATGACTATGATTGGCTATTTTTCGCCTTATACGTCCCGATTCAGCAACGTCTAACGTGGCCTAGTCTGCGCCGCCCTTGGGCTTACGTGTATATCCATAGGGCTTCTGTAGTTAATATAGCCCAAATGCTTCTTTTCCTTCTAGAAGCTTTTTGGAAACAGTCACTTCTGGCCTACCTGAGACTGCCTCATTTTAACCGACATCCAACATATTAGCTGCACATGAAAGGATCTCCGAGACGAAAGGAAATCTTCGAAAATAGCTAGCAGAGAGGAGAATACATAAACATTGCAAATTACATTTTTTAATGACATACGTCCAACATTTCAGTACACGACGAGCCAAGAGGAACCCGATACGAGTACAACGTGCAAGTGATGATGTAGCTGCATATAAACACGTAGGTAACTAACAATCCAACAGCCATGAGAATCAATTTCTATAAAATTACTTTCGGAAGATGCACGGAATTTCTACTCAAAGCAGCAATCAGCAATGAATTGTTGGTTGAAAGTTCAGCCCCTGGATCATTTCAATACCTAACACCAAATTCTAACATGACAGCTCACTTTACCCTCTGCAAGGATTTAACTTTTCGGCTTCGCATAAAACCAAATCTAGAACATTCAACAACTGGCTTACTTCTGAATATTCGACTCGTCCTCGCAACGAAACATCAACAGTTAGCATCCATTGCGCGCGGTCAGGTCGTAAGGGGGACTGTCGTAGCCTCTGTATATTCATCGCGTGACTCGTTCGTATCGATTATTGCCAGGAGAAAGGTAAAATTCGTTTGCCTATCCACCGTCCTGATAACCCCTATCACAGTCCGATGACAGGGTAGCATTGTGGGAGTTGGGAGTTGGCAGTAGATAATCTACATTTTCGTACTATCAGTCCCTAAGCCTGTGTCCAACACTTTTCCTTGACTTAACATGAAGGTCCTCCTCAACGCTTAACCCATAATATTTCTTCGGGGGGCAACTAGAAATATATAGTGCTAAAATCCCCTTCCTCTATCCAATAATCTATCCGAAGGCCAGCCACACAGCTGTACCCAATAAGCCCGTATTGATAGTCCTAAGACTACGCTCCTTGGCTCTATGGGGGTCAACAGTTATGCAGGTAAATATTTAGCATGGCTCATGCACTTGCCAAATTGTGGGAAGACCAAGACTCCTAGCCTAGGGCTAGATTTGACGAAAGGATTTACATCATGTGCTATCTCTTACTCTATCTAACATAGAATTGCATTACTTATACCTAGGTGAATTGTCAGCACTGCCACAGTACCACTTCGAACGGACTATTCCTTTCAATGTGTCCCTCCACGATCATAATACTTTGCAGACGTATCAAAAAAAATGTTTGCTAGAAGAAACTCGGCGGTGTTAGGTTGCCTCCTAGAGAAAGCACAATTTCTACCAAGCCAGTCAGGATACTCCTGTAGACTCAACTCCAAAAGGCTCATAACCTCCGTGAAACGAATCTATTTCCCCGCTTCTTGCTTGCGTCGCCATACCCTCTTCATATTCCTATTAACCTTTCTGAGAAATTTAGTGCAGATATATCGAAGGTTCGATATACCTAAGAAATAAGATGAAGGTCATCAATACTAGCAGCAGGCTTGACTCATCGAGGACTTATGAGTCCCATACATGTCCCGTTCTAAAGTAACTTATAGGAAAGATGCCCTATAAAGACTATATGGATCTGCATACATTGCTGTTAGTTATGTTGGAGATTATTGTTAAAGCATATCTCTGTAGATATTCAACATCTGAATCATGAACGGCGAAGAGCCAAGTCTACCTTACGGGATGCCAGATCCAGCATCTTAAATGAATGTAGAGTAGTTGTAAAACTGCACGTGCGTTGCCTTTATGACAAATACTTTTAACTGTTTTTATAAATAGCAAATGGAAATAAGATGTACTTACACCAAGCTAAGTTCTATATGGCTCCCAACCCAATATAAGCAGATCCCGTCTTTTTTTTTTTTTTTTTTTCGGATACCGGAAATGCCAGGTTGAAAACGCATTCATCAGAAGAGCGCTTCAAGTAAAAAGCTTTAGGAGCATTCTGCTGGATATCATATTGAGATATAGCAGGCAAGTTCTATGCATTCCGTACGTGAGTATAGGACTACAAAAGAGCTGTGCGTAAGAATCTATCATTATAACGCGTATTCACCCTGAACACTTACCTGTCTCTTGGGTACCTGGACTAATTATATAGATTCTAAGGGCTTACCATTCACTGGTGGGAGTATCATAGGAGAGTGAGTTTAGAAGCTGACAGTTAGCCCCGGATATACTAGGGGATAAGAGGCTATGCAACTTCTTTTCATGACAGAATTACCTCAAAATTATATGCTTAAATATTATCTAGTAGTTGTAGCGTTCAATACTTAATGCAAGTATCTAAGACAAGTAGTATTTGGGGTTTCTAGAAGCTACGCATATACAATCCTTCCGATAGAGAATTCCAGTAAGGGGGCTTGGGACTGTACGAGCCCGTAAACTGAGTAGAAGAGGCTAACATGGTCCAATGAAGGGGCGATGCTCGTATATATTATGATCGCCTCTTATCTTGCTAGAGTCTCTTCGTAGACAGCAGTTGACTTCGGCCTATAAATGTAGTCCCTGCCCACCGAATTGCTCTTATGAATAAGTTGATAGTTACCAAGGCGATGAGAATTAACTCAAGAATAGAAAGTACTAGTAGTGACTTGGTCGTGTTGAGAACAACCTACCTTTACGAAGTGGTTTGACCTAGATGCTAATACGGGGAGTTAATTCAGGGGCTTGTTCAGGATAACCGAGCAATAACACGAAATTCCAAATTAAATCGGCCCTTTCAGCATCGGGAGTACACAAGGATAGAAATTCTGCATCTGGAATATATTCGGGTTTACGAGTATTTACTACTTCTTGGTACCCATGCGCACCACTCTCAGCTGACGCATAAAAGCGCAGCTTACCTTAGGAGGTACATATCACCTCTTAAGTTCACTACCGCACGAAGGCCATTTTCCTAGGACGCAAAAAGTCGTCACACCTCCTCTGCCTTATTGCCATACCTATACCTCTCACGAACCTGCTTGGCATTCGGAACGTAGGGCTGTCGTCCCGTCCGCTTTTTATGCGCCCCGGATTTCCCCTATGCAAGGTGAAATAGGTTAGATTAGGTATACACTTTTTATTTCCCCGTACCCATTTCCCTACCCGATGCGGTATTTACCAAGGATTTTAAGCACGGAACTTTCCTCTTTCGAAAATTGATCACCTTCGCAGCCAATCGGTTGGGGACTAGACATATGAACTTTGGCTCTTACCGGCTATATTACCCCAGGCCCACCGGGAGTTACCACAGTCTCGTTCAATATCTGAACTAAGCGTTTTTCGGCCTCGAATGTAACCCGCGCCCGGAGAATCTCTGTGTGAATTTGCGGCCTTGTTACGCTTTGATTGATGGCGATGGCTTGGTCGAATCCGCTGCGTTACAGAGATAGAGTTGAAAGGGGGGTTCGCTAGTATCGGCATCCCTTGTCGCCCCTACTTACAATACTTTATTACGTTCGGCATATAGTCGCATCGACCTCGCATGGGGTCATGTACTCATCTATATATACGGCGCGATGGAACTCTAAGATAGAAAGAAAGTGAACTCGCTACCTCAAGCCTGGTCGCTCTTAGCATCACCCTGTCTCTCTTATACGGCTCGCTCACGCATCATCGGCAAGATGAAGTTCTCCCTGCTCGCGGCTGCGGCATTCGCCCTGTCGGCTGAGGCTCACTGTATCTTCCAAGTAAGCCTGGCTTGTCTTGCAACATGTATAGGGCTCAATAGCTGACGAATCGTCATCAACTTAGGAAGTCTCGGTCAACGGCCAAAAGCAAGGCTCCCTAGTTGGTCTTCGCGCGCCGAACGATAACAACCCGGTGTATGACGTGACCTCGCAAGGTGAGAAGAACGTCAGGGAGCAGCTGAGGCAAGATCGGTTCGAAAACTAACTCGTCGTTTCATTAGACATCATCTGCCAGAAGCAAGGCCGCACCTCCGATAAGGTCATCAGCGTCTCTCCAGGAGACAAGCTAGGAGCTTACTTCGGCCACGTCATCGGCGGTGCGCAGTTCGCCAACGACCCTGACAACCCAGTAAGACCATCCCTCATCCCCCATATTCCTATCTTACTCAACGTACCCTACCTACCGCCCTATTTAGACATCTACTCTGGTAATGATAGTTCTAACCCTCAGCGTGATATTTAGATCGCCAAATCCCACAAGGGCCCCGTAACCGCGTGGCTCGCGAAAGTCGACAACGCAGCGACGGCGAGCAAGACGGGGCTGAAGTGGTTCAAGATCTGGGAGGACACGTTCGACACGTCGAGCAAGCAGTGGGGTGTGGACCACATGATCTCGAACCAGGGGTGGGTGAACTTCCAGCTGCCGCAGTGCATCGCTCCGGGCGACTACCTGATGCGCGTCGAGATCCTTGCCCTGCACTCCGCCAAGTCGCCCATGGGCGCCCAGTTCTACATGTCGTGCGCCCAGCTGAAGGTCGGCGGCAGCGGAACCTTCTCCCCCAGCCAGACGGTTAGCTTCCCGGGAGCCTACCAGCAGAACGACCCGAGCATCGTCGTCAACATCTACGGCCCCCTTGGTCAGCCCGACAACGGCGGCAAGCCATACAGCGCGCCTGGCAACGTCCCGGTTATCAAGTGTTAATCTCCCTAGTTAGTTGAAGCGACTCTAGAAGTAACACGATGGTCGCTTGTTAAAAGCGATAAGTTGGTATTGCTTTTAGAGCGGAGAGCTATGATTGGCTGCCTGGTATATTCTCCTTCGCATACAGTAGACCGTAGCCCTGCAGGTCTATAAATATATGACAGCTGCCAATAACCAATAAGCTACCGGCATTTTGACCCAGCCCAACTCGTTAATGTGACAGGTCATATTGTATGGGATTCATTTCAAAAACTGCATGTAACCGAACCACGTGTGTCAGTGTGCCCTTCTAAGGAGTGTTTGCTTGAAAAATACGACCAACTTCGAGTTTCGAGTCGGTTTATGAAAGCAAGACCTCATTCGTCCAGGAACTGGAAATGCCGATATTTTGTGTCTCATTACATATATTGTAGGCACACTTTATAACATCAGCGAGCTTTAATTAGCATTACCGAAAAGACTTTTTGGTACTGAGTTTCATTTGATTCTTGCACGAGCAGCGGCTGTACTAGTATCACAGTACCAGAGGTAATAAATCAGGGAAATAGGAGTCGGGATGCGGTGGCTATCGATTGCTGAACAAGCTTCTGCCGTCTTCCGAACGGACGGATGAAAATGATTAGCGTTTCACCACCCAGCCGCTCTGCGACTCTAAACGTTTCTATATCTGGAGGATTTGTCAGGGAGACACAAATCCTAGCACGCGGGGAAGCAAGGGAGAATTGAAGCGGTTGCGTAATGAGACGATCCAATCCTCTCAGCCTTCCCGGTCGAATCGAATTTTCCTTGTAATGGTAACCAGCTATTATGGTCTTCTTCTACCCGGGATATTGGGCTTGCTCAGGCTGGACGATTACATAGTTAGGCACTTCTATCGACCCATAGAAGTGGTACCGTGGGGCAAAATGCCTCGAATGAGACAAGGGGCAATGCGTAAGCGACGATCCCTGCCAATCATCACCCTTCTTTTTGTTGCTATGTATATCGAGCTTAAGCAACTAGGATTCCATCGCGGTCAACTAAAGTTTAGCTGATCCAAAAGTATGGATTCGTAGGTCGGCTCAGCTGAGCTGGCTGCGCCATATCCAGGGTAACTAGGGCTATGCGGATCCATGGGACGAGCCGCCAGGGGGGAGGGGGATCCAAATACTTTAAGGACATCGAGCGTCCCCGCTGCTCAAGTTGAAGTTGGGTTGAGAACAATGGAATAAATCCACGTATGATGACATAAAACCTATTGTTGTCGAGAGACTTTTGTTCCCCCAAACACACGTATATTGACAATAAACGACACCGCACGTGCCAAAAATGGCACTGCCGACATTGCAAACCTCGGTTGGTGCGTCGGCCGTGGTCTCTCCCTCCCCTATCGAGAAAGCAACAGATATATCCGAGCAAAAAGAAATCGAAGCCATCTGGAAAGACGTCTACAGAAAAGTGGTCGAGCTCGCTGGTGGGGATCCGAAAAGAGTACAGAGCACACTTGACATAAGCGCTGTTCTCAAGTACGTCGATGACGTGCAGGCCTCGAGCAAAAAGAAGTCCGAGAAGTATGGAACATTCAAGACCGTAGTCAATAAAACCCTTCAATGTATAAACCATGTGGGGGGAATAGTTACCAGTGGTGTCTCAACCGTAAGTGTTTCGAATAGCAAGCCTATCATGACTGGCTAACAAGAGGCTAAAAGGTCTTTGCCCCGGCGGGAATGTGCTATAACGCACTCACATTCGTCATCCAAGCATGGCAGGGTTATGAAGGTATCTTCGATAACCTCGCTGAGTTGCTTGAGAAATGTACCGAATTCCTCGAGCGCCTAGAATCCTACCAAGGACGGATGGACAAGAGGCTTACACGTGTCGCGGTTCAGAATCTCCAACTATTCGTCGAGATATGCGATCGCATGATGAGGTTGCGCAAGAAGCACCACAAATTATTTGCTTTCACGAAACAGTTATTCTTAAACGACAACGGTATCCAAGACTTGCTCGGATATATGGATCGCCTCAACAGCAAAGAAGCCCTTCTAGTCAATGCGCAGACTTACAAAATAGTGAGCGATAGCGCTGGAGACATCAAGTTGATACTTGATGGTCAGAACCAGCAGAAGAAGGAACAAGATTTGAAGAAATGGAGGTTAGCGATTGCAAAGGCGTTGGGCTTCCCCCCCGCGTCATTGGACAAAGACGGGGAGCCGATCCCGTCTTGGCAAAAAGCTTTGGATGCCCGCAAGAACATGCTGGTAGATGACACTGGCAAGTGGGTTTTAGAAAACGAAGATTTCTTGGAATGGACGGACTCAAAATCTTTCAGAAAACCTGTGATGGTCTTGGAAGGCAGAAATGGCTCTGGAAGAACATCAGCGATGGCCAATACTATGAGATATCTGAAGAAGGTAACTCGTGTTGGACCTGTTTCTCGAATCATTACTCCTTACTTCTTCGTAGATACTGACAAGAAGAAATCCGACGATGAGGGCACAAGTAGTGTTCTGGAGCTGGTTTCGCGAGCATTGCTTTGGCAAATTGCGACCTCCTATGAAGCAATGACCAAATCCGTATACCAGGCCCTTGAGCGAACCTCCGAATTTGATAGTTCGCTTGAACTCTGGCAACAGCTGTTCATTGCCAACAAGGAGCGCATGAACCCGGATACAGCAATCTTCATTTTCATCGACAATTTCGACGCGGCTCTTGTTCCGCTCCTCGAGAAGTTGACCTCCGAATCCGCGTGTAAGAAAACCCGCGTCTTCGTGACTGCTCGACCGCAAACGGTCTCAGAATGGCTGGAGAAAGAGAAGAGGGTCAAGTACAGCGCAATCCCAATTTCCGAGAACAACAGTGACGACATTGAAAAGTATATTACGTCTCGAATGGACAATATGCCCATCCTCAAAGATACTAGCCGCCCAGGCATTTCCGAGTGGCGAGATACGATCCTAAGGACGTTGCGCTTCAAGTGTGCTGGCGATTATTTCAAGCTGAATACAAGTCTCCACGCCCTTTCAAAGGTCGACTTGATTGATGATATCAACGAGGTACTTGCGGACGCGGATAGGACACGCGTTGACCAGGTAGATGCTGAGATTCGACGACTCAATAACTCTCGCACTGTTAAAGAGATCCAAGAAATAAACGAGATTATCACTTGGATCGAGACTGGCCGGCGCTGGTTCACGCCCGAAATGATGGAAAACCTCTTAGCCGTAAAATACTGGAATAGTTCTATCGCACAAACCAACGGCCGTGTTATCCCACTTACGCGGCGGAGGACGAACTCGCCACATATCCAGAGCATTGCCGACGAGACTGCTCCAGCAACTCTAACGATATCATTACTTCCTTTTGTTCAGAAGCTAGCAGAGAAATATCCAATATTTGCTGTAAAGGATTCGGGGCTTGTCGATTGGCGATCTCCAGAGGTCAGAGATAGAATCCCGTCAAAACGTTCCGACCAAAATGTTGCGCTAGACATCGCGGCCTCGAGTCCACAAATAATTCAGGAGTCTGAAATCGCCATTGTCCAGCATTTCCTCAACAATGTATGCCCCCCTCAGCTTTATCAGAGGTTTGAATTCGAGCAATTTTTCCAGACGAAGCTCGGCGCGAAGCATAAAGAGTATATCTGTCTTGACCCCGACAATGCGGAGATCAAAGCTGTTATAGCCTGCTTGACAATACTCACGGTGGAAGAGCTGAGGAATAATCGTGATCTCCGTCAGTATGCGATCAATTGGTTATACAACCATATGAAAGCGGTTGACCTCTCGGCCGCCGATCGGGAACTAAAGGCTCAAGCTGGCCCGCTTCTTGTTAAGCTCTTTACAGAAGAATGTGGAGTTGACTCCCTATTCTGGCCTTTTGAGTTAGATGTGAGCAAACAAACTTGGGAAAATGACGAGTGCCGTGACATTCGCCAGGCTCGGATCGAATGGCTTTATTCTACACACGGCATCCAGGAGGTTTCTCTCTGGTTGCATGACTCTGCAGTAACGAAGCGCATCACCAGTGAGCCGGGTGCCTCATTTGTCGCGGAAGTGAAGGCCTCTACCAATCTACACAAGACAGTGTTCTCCTTTGCTGCCAAGCATATGGCAGACCACCTATTCCGTCGTGTGGAATTTCTCCCTCGCCAATTCCTTTGTGCCTGCTGTTTTATCCGCGGGTATTTATCACGGGTAAGTTCTCAAGCTTCGGTTTGACGTTAAGTAAGAAAGTGTTCAGCTGACGATTCTTATATAGATTGACCCAGAAAGGTCGTCTCAGATGCTAAATAATCCATCTGAATATGCTGACGTGGATAACTGGGAGATCTACGAGCAGTTCGAGAGCTCGCAATTCCCACTTGAGAAAGTGACAGAGATTGAGGAGTTCGCAGCAACAGTACTTGAAAAGTCGCCGGAAGAAGGATCAAATTGGGAGATCCACGGTTCACTTATTGTATTCCAACTATGCGGTTCCGAAGATGGCGCCGTTGAGATATATCGGTCGCGTGCACAGAAGGCCGTTGATCTTAATCCCCGGAATTGGCACGCGGTCCACTTCATCGCCAAGCAGCCCAGCACTAGCAATGAGGAAGCAGTGAAGTTGCTGTCGCAGGCTAAACAAGAAATCGACGAGCTCCGCCGCGAAAACCCGGATTGGATCAGGGATACTTCTAACTCAGCACTACTTGCACGTATCACATTAGACCTGGGAGATCGCCTGTGGGACACGTCTCAAGACTATCAGCTCGCTGCACGTACTCACCGAGAGAGTGTCGAGTACGACTATGTCCGTTTCACAGCCTATACCGCAGTACTTGCTCGTTACCAGGAACACAGGGCATTCCCTGAGTTCATTGCATTCATCGAGACTTTGAACAAGACTAGCCAGACGTGGGCCGAGTATTTCGACGAATTTGTTCATGACTTCGTCTATGAGTTGGCAATTGTTTCCCAGCCTAACAAATTAGCCCAAGCTGCGAACGAAACCAATCGTTGGGACGTTATCGAAGCACTTTTCACTTTAGCGCTAGATATGGGCATAAAACAAGACAACCATGACCTCCTGTTCCTTCTCCGGTACGGCTTTGCTAAGACATTCCTGGAGGCCGCAGACGGATCACAGGAAGATAAAGTTATTGCCATCCAGGAGGAGGCTCTTCAAGATATTAAGCTTCATCCTAGTGACGGGCTGTCTCGGTCTGAAATTGACGACATGAGCAATTCCCTCGCCGAGATCTACTTGCGTAAAGCATTTCAGCCAGGCCTGCCCGTTGATAAGGTTGACTTTTATGGCGCTCGCATCGCTGACTTGCTACCTGACGTCACGGACGACAGCATAGATATCTGGTCGAATAACGTCAAGATATGTTGTTTGATACGATATCACCATAAGCGTAATAGTAGTTCGAAGCTTGCCAAGGAATGGATACACAGAATAGTGCGAACGTGTGTCGAGCTACTCTCAGATGACGACGTGGACAACGATGGAATGGCCTTCTGGCTGTTAGATCGTTTACTAGCTAGTGTCGAGGACGTCAAGCATACCCGAATTGTGTCGCACATACAAAATGCGACGCAGAATTATGGGCTGATTATGTGGCAAGATTGGACGATCAAGTCTGCTAATACACCGGCTATCACAATAGCAAACGGTGACTCGAACTCCGAGGCTCGTGACACTGTGTTCCAAGAGGGCAAGAACGGGGTGCACGAACTACTCACGCCATCGAAAGTTGGCGACAACGAGATTGTCGAAGTCTTCGAGAAGCCCGCTGCGTACCTTTCGTGTGACGGCTGCGACAAACAGTGGACGGTAGCGGATGAGCCGCTGTACACGTGTGCAGACTGCCTGGGTCAAATGCAATTCGATGGCGAATGCTACGTGCGGCATAAAAAGGGCCAGCTGAAGAAGAAGGGATTAAAGTGTATGAAGGAGCACACCTTCATACAAGTGCCTGGTTTTGATGCAAACTTGTATCAAGACATGCCAAAGGGTTCGGTGCCTCTACCGGATTCCAAGCCTGGAGAAAAGATATGGATGTCTCTTAACGAGTGGAAAGACGAGCTAAAGAAGCTGTATCTAGACGATGATACTGTGAAGGTAGAGGTGCAGGCGGTGGCCTAAGCAGGACTTGGTTCAAGGCCAATGTATTTACGGTGAAGGCAGACTGGCGAAAGAGATAACGATGGGTGGGTTAGGATATAAGAGGAATACCGTTTACCGGTGATGAGTTGGACGAGTGATATGAGTTACGAGAGAAGAGGATATCAGGTATATCAAACTCTACTTTTCTTCGGCGTTTGAAAGGAGGTCTAAGGTATGTTGTTGTAAATTGCAAGATTGCAAGATTGCAAGAACGCGGAGTCTGCTCAGATCATAAGTAGCACAAGTGCAGTAACCGTTAGACATATATGTTGTCAAGAATGCAACGTTAGGTCCCTTAGGTTACAATACAATACGGAATACGTAAGAATACAACCCAAGAAACTTCCCCTTGAAGCCTCTCAGATACAAACCGCTGAGCCAAAAGTGTATTTCTTATTAGGTAGCACAATTGCCATTATAGTCTGTCTAACCCATGAGTGGTACCACTCACAAAGCCTTTCTACGATTCCTGTAGTTCCTGTATTGGTGCCCTTATATTCACTGCACTGGTTCAATTTGGATTTAGTCGTGACCTCACCTATCCAGATGATCGTGAAGACAATATCCGTAAATTTTGTAGTTCAATTCCCATACTGTTATAAGGTTAGGTAGTAAAGATAGGTATTCTTGACTTCATAATAAAACACCTACCTGAGGTAGTGTAGAGGTACCTAACCTAACCTAACTTACATGCATCACCGCAAATCACCCGCTCCAACAGCACCACCAACAGGCGGCACGCTCACCACCACCGTCTCCTCCATCCCGCCCCCACGATACGCATACGTAAAGTTCCACCCGGACCCCGCGCCGCCATGCTCACCCTTACTATTCACCACCACAATCCCGCTCTGCACATCCGGATACTTCCGCAGCATCCGGCGGACGGCGTCCTCGGCGGCCTGCCGCGGCGCCATCCCGCGCCGCAGGTTCTCCACGGCCTGGTAGCACGGCAGGAAGCGCATCATGACGTCGCCGTCGCCCGTCGCCCCGCACCCGCCGACCTCCCCGTCCACGTACGACCCGCTGCCCGTGATCGGCCCGTCCCCCACCCGCCCCGGCACCTTGCGGCTCGCGCCGTTCGTCGAGGTCCCTGCCGCCATGGCGCCCGAGCGCTGCAGCGCGATCAGCGAGATCGTGTCGTGGCCCTCGGGCTTGTCTCGGGACTCCAGTAGCTGCGACGTATACGCAGCAGCCGAGCTGGCGTTGAGAGCTAGCGGTACGTAAGGGCCGCAGGAGCCCGACGGGTCCGGCGACACGTTGATGCGGAAGTTAGGCTGGCAGTTTGCGGCTTTCCACTGCTCGCACGAGGCGGCGGAATTCTCTGTTGTAAGGTTTTGCACGGCGAAGCCGTTTGAGACCGCAAAGTCGGTCGCGAAGTCGCCGGCAAGGAGCGTGTGAGTGGTATGCTCCAACACCGCCCTCGCAACGGAGATTGCTTCCTTGACGCGCCGGAGGGCGGCGACGGCTCCTGACTTCATGGTTGTGCCGTCCATTATCATTGCGTCTAGGGTTGTCTGTTCCGAATTAGCATGATAAACCAGATATGTGTGATGGTCCTATTCTTACCTCGCAATTCTCGTCCGGAGAACCGCCGTAGCCCACACTGCCGTCACATTGGTTGGCCTCGCAGGTAGAACACCCAAGCTCGACAGCATCAAGAGCTGACGTCTCGGGATTCAGGAGAGCTAGGTATGCCGCATCTGTAGCCGCAGTAAATGGGCCACCCCAAGTGTTAACGACCATGGGTAAGCCAGGTGAGTTGCTTATATCCTGCCCATAAGTAGTGACAACTGACGTTGACAACCAAGCGATCGGAGCCGTCAACCCAATTTGAGGTAGGCGAGCCATTATGACAATTAAACATAGGACTAGCGGAACGAGGTATCGAAATCTAATGAGCGACACGCCCTCGCTGGACAAAGGAACGGTCGACATTAGTACATAATATTCACCTACAATTGGTAAACATTCTACTTAACTTGATGGCAATGTTCCAGCGGCCAAGCCTTCTCCAGTTCCTTATCATTTGTTGATAGGGTGGTCGTATCATTGAGCTAACCCGCCATGGCAATTGAGAAGAAGAGGCCCTTGAATAAATTTGCCGAAATATTAATAATACAATAAGTAAGGATTAAATACGAAAACCCCTTTTAAAAGTTTTTATTATAAAGAAATTTTAATAATTATAAATAAATATTAATTATTAGGATAAATTATTAATAAGTAATTTTTAATTAATTAATTTAATGTAATTATTTTATAATTATATTATTTTATAAATAATATAATTATTAAAATTTATAATTTTAATTAATT
This sequence comes from Daldinia bambusicola, assembly GCA_022478815.1. Classification (NCBI taxonomy): domain Eukaryota; kingdom Fungi; phylum Ascomycota; class Sordariomycetes; order Xylariales; family Hypoxylaceae; genus Daldinia; species Daldinia bambusicola. The sequence continues at coordinate 107,632 of MU284186.1, forward strand.
ATTTACATTTTTTATAAAGTAAATAATTAATATAATTAAATTTTTTATTTTTATATATATAAATTTTATTTATTTAATATTAATTAATGGTTAATTTAATAATTATAAATAATTAAAATTTTAATAAAAATAAAATATATTAATTTTTAAAATATTTAAAATAAAAAAAGTTAAATATTTATAATTTATTAAAATACTTAAATTATTTTAAAAAGTTTTAATAAATTAATTAAGAATATAAATATTATTTTTAAAATTTATATTTTTTTAAAAATATTTTAAAAAATTTTATATTTATTATATATTTTAAAAAGATTTTATTTTTAATAATTTTAATAATATTATTAATTATTAAAAAATCCTTTATATAAATACTTTTTTTATATATTTATAAATAATTAAAATAGTGTTAATTATTTTTAATTATATTAATTTTTAATATATAAAATATTAAGTAAATTTTATAAAATTTATAAATTTTATTAAAAACATTAAAAATATTATAATATTTATTATTATTAAAACGTTTAAATATTATAATAATAACTTTTTTAACGAAAAATTATAAAAGTTTTTTTAAAAAGAATTTTAAAATTAAATTTAAAACCATTTTTAAAAAATATATTTTTATTTATTAAAATTTTATTATACATATTTAAAATAATATAATATTACCATTATTAAAATAAAAAATAATAAAAAATATATATATATTTATTTTTTATATTAAATAATTATTATTAAAAAATGGTTATTATTAATATAATAAAATAAATATATATATACATGTAATATATAATAATAAATAAAGGTATTTTTAAAGTTATATTATATTTAATTTATATATATAAAAGTAAAAAATTTAATTATACCAATTATTTACTTTATAAAAAATATAAATAATTAATTAAAATTATAAACTTTAATAATTATATTATTTATAAAATAATATAATTATAAAGTAACCGCGTTAAGTTAATTAATTAAAAATTACTTATTAATAATTTATTTTAACATTAATAATTTTTTTTTTAATTAATAAAGTTATTTTTAATTATTTTAATTTATATAAAAAGTTTATATATTTTATATATTATTTATTAATTTTATTTTTAAGGTTTTTATTTATATATATATTTTTTTATTTATTTTTTTACTTATCCTTATAATTATATTATTAAAGTATTTATTTTAATAAAAGTTTATAAACCTTTATTTAAAAAGGTTTTTATTATTATATTAATAAAGTTATTTTTATTATATATTTAATAAATATTATATATTTTTTAACGTTTATATAATTACTATAACATTACAATATTAATTATTAAATATTTCTTTTTTATTATTTTTAATTTAATTAAATATTTATATAATAAAAATAAATTTATATAAATCACGATAAATATTTTTAATAAATTTAATTTTTTAAAAATAATTATAATTATAATATTTATTAAAATAACCATATTTACATTATATATTATAATGTAAATCTCATTTATTAATATATTATATATAATATATTTATATTTAATTAAATTTTAATAAATTATATTATTTATAATTATAAATATTTTATTATTTAATTTTTTATTTATTAATATAATTATATATTTAATTTATAATATTAAATTTTTATTATTTATAAATAAAACATTTATAAATATATATAATTTAATAGTTTTTAATTTTAAAATAATATATTATAAACCTTATTTAACGTTATTTTATTATTATTTAAAATAATAATTTAACTTAATAATTTATTTATTTTTA